>RHLP01000004.1:0-134618 GCA_003719405.1 Aspergillus incahuasiensis
CCCCCGGGTCAAGCGCATACCCCACACTCGGAGCTGGATGCAGCGAGTTGATACCCACCGCACCTACGACAGTTTCGGGTCCTGATTTCAGGAGGATCACGAAGTAGAAGTGCCGGCTGTTTACGGCGCCGGAGGCGTCGGGTGTCGTGAAGATCTTGGTGCGCATCCAGGATTTCGTTTCTTCGGGTGATTTGTCGGGTGCTTTGGAGCGGCTGTGCATTTGTCTTGTGTGAGTGCTTACCTGGCCTGCTTCTAATGGATGATTGATGGGATGTGGGAGGGATTCTTGTGAGGCGGGGACGGACGTACAGCCATGACGCAACTTCTTCTCTGCAGCGGACGCGGAATAGATCCTCTGCGTCGGCGTCGGAGGCTGTGTTCAGAGGGCGGAGGATGAGGCGATCTGTGTATATTGGCTGTAGGTTGGTCGGGCATGGGAGGAGTACGGTGACGGGTTGGGCTGGGAATGAAGGGGATCGGCTGGTTGCCGTTGCTGAAGGGTCAAGGATGGACATTCTGTGAGGCCTTGACTTGAGGCGTTTTGTTAGAGAAACTGTAATGAGGGCAAGGCAGTAGCTAGACTAGTTATCATAATTATACGTGTAGGTGATTCTAGTTGCCGCTCCAAGCGATGACTCATGCAAATGCCTGGCTGAAGACAACATAATGAAGATGACATGATTCGGAATTATGGGCTGTAATTCTCATATCCAAGTAAACAGTGTGTAAGTATTGGTGTCTTTTGCAGCATCAACTCTCGTATGTCATCCTGGAGATCCCATTCGATGTTCCATCCGTGCCCTAGAACCCAACCCGCCAGCGGCTTATCTCTGAGAGATGGGGGGCTAGACACATCTTCCCAATAGTGAACCACGATATGTGAAGATTGGTTTTTATCGGCCATTATCTTGAAAAGGAGGTGCCGTAGCATGGGCATTCGCTGCATGGCCGATACCATCCCTCGTACCAGCGGGCGAAACATTTCTGGATCCGTTGCTATCCGCCAGCGTGGGGTTCACCTACTATCGTCCTCATTATTGGAGTCAGAGTCGGACGAAGATTCGAGGTCGGAGGGTGATTCGTATGAATTGAATTCGACTTCACTTCCGTCTGCGCTGTCCCAGTTAGCCAACGGTTCATCAGCGGCAGATGAATCTCTAGTGTAGTACCACTGTCCGTTGGAGGTGAATATTGGTGATACGATTTCAATTACTTCCAAGCGCGGGAACAACGTCAGCTGGCGACTGGGATGTTTGAGATTGGTGCTCCAAAATGCAGGCGAGATCGGGCCCGAAAAGTAAAGCCTTTTCAGGGTGGCTTGTGCGAGCTTGCTGACAGCACGGACTACTTGGTCCCCGTCCGAATAGTGGGGGTCTGGCTCGGTAGCCAGTTGGCAGTGGTGATTGATCGGTGTGTGTTCATTCAAATCAAGGCTAAGCCGCTGTAGCCGCTGTAGTTCTGGAGACTCCAAGGCGCGTGCCAGTGAAGATCGCATTTCCATCCGGGAGACATTGTAACTGGGCTGGTATGGGTCAAGTTTGATTTCCAGATCGCGCAGATTGGGCAGTGAGAGCAGAATCTCCTTGATGGTAGTAGGGTTGGGCGGATAACTATATTTGCCGATGCAGAGACTCGTCACACAGGGCAAAGCGGGAAGGGTGACATAAAAATCCCCTGTGTCGGTTTCCAGGAGTAGACCGTCCTCGTAGGTGTCGCTGTGACCGAGTGGCTCAACGCAAACATTGGTGCCGCAGAATCTGCAGTGGTTGGTGAGCACTAAATCGATCCCACGTTGTGAAATATGAGACTCCTTCCAGTTGGCAAGTTCAGTCCAAAGTGGAAGGAAATCCTTGAGCAAAAGTTTATTGGCAGACTGGGCTCCTTCGTGTCCGGACTTGCTGGGATAGCCAGCTCCTTCGAGACCGTAGATTAGGCGGTTCAGATGCCTCAGCCGCCGCGGGTACGCCGAAACGCTCTTCTTTAGCTGCGGTATGCTTTGACAATGCGCGTTGATTGCGTAGAACGTGTATCTTTCGACGGCGGCTTGCCACTTGCGGGAAATCAACGCGTATTCGACGAGGCTCGCGAGCTTGGGTGGATGGCATGACAAGAAGCCCGATGAAGTATGGTGATTCCACCCGTCAAGAAGGTGGAGGACAACAAGATCAATAATCTCGGGACTGAGGGAGTCTAATGAGAGAGGCATCGTTGCTTCTGTGTTGAGTCTGATGCGTCGGTGGTCGCCCGTTGGTGGGAAAGAAGAGGAAGGAACGGAGAAAAGGAAGAGCTGGTGTTGTGTTAGTCGGCCATTCTCACCTTGAGACACCGCCACCTTGACATTGTAGCTGTGGTTTACAGGCCGGTTAGCATTGAATGTTTAGCATAGGTAAAACAATCAATGGCTTCGATGCGATTCATAAGCTTCGCTTCCTATACTGCATCCCTGCGATGCTTGCTAGCTGGTATTTTGAATAGTTGAACCTGATGCTAGAGAACCTATGCGAGCTGGTAGAGAGACCAAGTAGTCGTGTTACCGCTATCATCTATCTGTGTGCCTAGTGTTTCGATATGATCTCTCCATATTCGTCAGCGCGCTCCTGCATCGAGACTATATGTCGTCCGGTATAATCCAAGACACGTCCGGCAGGTAGGTCACGACCCATTTGTTCTTCGCCAACTGCACGTCGGTCTGCTGGTCCAGCATTGTTAGCAGGGATGCCCGCCTCCACGTATTCAATACCAAGGTCAGTTTGTGTTGGGTCGAAGCTCACAACTCTAGTACGGAGACGTTGTTGGTTAGGCATTAGTAGTGTAGCTGGCACAAGTGCTCGCATCAACGGATCGAAAGTCCCCGGGTTGGGTGCCTTTCGCCGGGGGTGCGAAGGACTGATGTCGTTAAGATAATATTCTCTGTATATGTCTATACGAGGCCTGTTATTATTGCTATAGCTTGGGGTAAAGAACAGTAGACTGTGTCCAAGCTTGAATCTTGACAAGCCCTTGCGGGGTTGAGCAGATTTGCGGCCGTAACAAGCTAGCTGCAGCCACCTTGAGCTGCTTTGCGCTGGATTGAGCACATATCTTGTTACAATTCTACCTTACTTCATAGACCACATGATGCTGGGTGTTTTAGTTGTTGTTCTATATAGGTATGTCCACCCCTGAAGCAGTCAAGATTACAAACACAATAATGATGGACATTGACATGGACATGGGCCACGACTCCGGCTCCGGCCACAACCACGAGGGCCACAGCGACATGTCCATGAGCATGTCCGCGGTCTTCATCTCCGGCACAAACGTGACCCTCTTCTTCAGCGCCTGGTCAACAACCTCGACATTGGCTTACCTCCTCACCCTCCTCGTCCTGTTCACGCTTGCGTTTCTCAACCGCTTCCTCTCGGCACTCCGATTTCAACTCGACCTTGATCACACCGATACGTCTACGACCTCCATCCCTATCCTCGCACCTCCACGGACCCGCCGCCGAACCATCCCCAAGGCACGGCTGAGTCCGCTCCCACGATACCTCGAGGTCAATAGTGAAGAGGAAGAGGTGGAGGAGCGGCAATTTGCGAGATCCGACTACGAGGAACAAGCTCGGCTTGGGCTCGTCGCAGATAACAAAGTTAAGGGCCGGCCGTCTGTGTGGACGAGGCTGCAGAACTTCTTTGCCAATATTCTGCCACGGTGGACGCCCAAGGCGCCGTGGAGCTGGCGCGGTGATGGCGGACGGGCGCTCTTGGAAGGGTTCAGGGCGTTTATAGGCTATATTCTGTAAGTATCCCGTTGTCTCGCTTTGAGGGCCCAGCTAACTTGGCGTAGGATGCTCGCAGTAATGACCTTCAACACTGGGATTTTCAGCGCCGTGCTTGCGGGGATCGTCCTTGGTGAAATGGTGCTAGGACGGTATACACAGAGTTCAGCGGCGTGGCAGGACGGGGCGTGTCATGATGGGTAGACGATGTCCTTATGCCCTGTCCTCGCAACTGGAGTTTACATTTCCTTGCCACGTTAGGCTTCTTCTACTTACCCATCACGCTCCAAGTGGAGAGTGTTGATGGTCGCTGGACATACCTCTTTCCTTCGACCGCGAGCACAAGACATGAACCTTTTGGCGTACCAAATCCTATCTATAGATTGCATATTCCCCCTTGACTCATATATAGTTTGTTGAAGTCCTAACAAAACCCCTGCTTCCCTAGTCCGTCCAACCTAAAAAGCGGCACATTCCCCTGTCCGCATTCCTCACAGCAAGTTCTCCAGCGTAAGACTAAAGCGTAAGCGCAAGCACAATCCTTCCAGCCAAGTCCGTGCTGAAACCGCGCAAATGTGCTCAAACAAGGCTTGGCAGGCCCTGTGCCCTTTGACAAAATCCATTGGATGAATGCACGCGCTCGACAACCCTCAATCTTAAGAAAGGAACAAAGGGGTCAACTTTCCGTCCGCCTGACGCGGGAATGTGACAGCATACTTAAGCATCTTCCTTGTCTTCTCCTCGTCTTCTCTTCTTCTCTTTCGGGCTCTAACTCCAACAAGACGATCCGATCTGATCTGGCGACAAGATGTTGATCATCCCCGTCAACGCTCTAATGACGTTCGTCTGTCTCGCATCCGCATGCGCATGCGCTGACGCTGGCGCTGCTGCTCAAGGTACCTTTCTCATACACTAACCTGACTGAATATGAGTACTAAGAAACACTAGATCCCCTCCCAACCGCCACCTCATCCCCCTCACCATCATTTACACCAACACCACCACCACCATCAACACCGCTCCCCAACCCACCCACAAAATACGGTATGCTCCTGTTCCCCGCATACGAGATGCTCGACGTCTTCGGGCCGCTCGAAGTCCTCTCCTGGGTCGCGCGGCGACAGACAAAACTCGACCTGTACCTGGTCGCCGAAACGCTCGACCCCGTCACCACAAAGCCGCAGTCCGCCGCAATGAACGCCTTCAACTCGTCCTTCTTCCCGACCGTAAACCCAACGCATACATTCACCGACGACCCGGAGCTCGACGTCCTGATTGTGCCCGGTGGCTTGGGGACGCGAAGTCCGGATATGGAGTCCACGCTGGCGTACATCAAGCACGTTTACCCGAAACTGCGGTACCTGGTCACGGTGTGCACGGGTTCGACGCTTGTTGCGAAGACGGGGATCTTGGATGGGCGCCACGCGACGACGAATAAAGCCTCGTGGGATTCGGTTATTGGGAATGGGCCGAATACGACGTGGGTGAGGGAGGCGAGGTGGGTTGTTGATGGGAATGTGTGGACGAGCTCGGGGATCTCGGCGGGGATTGATGCCACGCTGGCCTTTGTGGAGATCTTTTATGGGAGGAAGAATGCGACGGTTATTAGTGACTATATGGAGTATGAGTGGCATCGGGATAGTAGTTGGGATCCGTATGCGGATATTTGGGGAAGTGCTTAGGTCGGTGGAGATGGGGGATGAGAAGGGATAAGATGGGCTGGTCCTTTACTGATCCAAAACAATGGGTATTGTGTTTCAGGAGATCTAAAATTCCAAAATAACAGTCAATCGAAATCGTCTAGAGGAAGAACGCCACAACAATCTAAACACTGCGCAAGGGTCGCCAACCCTAAACTATGGATCACTTCCTCTTCGCCACGGCATCTGCTACCCACGATTCCCCTCCCACCCCTGTCCCCAAGTGGCATTGAACTTCTCCTTACTCTTCTGCATACCCTCCACGCTACGGCCAGACCCAACTTCAGCTGGTCTATCAGCATTATGGGCAGGGCTCACTTCCATGCGAGCCCCCAGCTCCCCCCACGCCAGCGCTAGATGGCTCGCGTCATGCTGCGGGTGCGCCTTGCCAAACTTCATGAGCTCGCGCCCATCGGGCAAAGGAGCACATAAGACAAAGTCGTCCTAGATGGCGTACTGATCGTCAGTCATTCGTGCAGAGATTTAAGAACTGGAGCGATGCGGCGTGAAAAGATGATATACGTACCTTGCCCAGCGTGAGCTTGATAGCGCCCTCATACATCTCCGGATGATACTCGACCAGTTCCTGCCCGTGTATCGAGGCAAGGATATTGGATGTCACGATCTCGGCCTGCGCGTGCGCGGCGCGGGCGAATCGCGGCGCGCCGGTCTTTGCGACGTCGCCGAGGGAGAAGATTCGGCTGGCCGTTTGGCTCGAGCCAGCACTGTCGTGGACTTGCAATGTTGGGTGCACAAGGATCTGCTTGGTCTGTGGATCGATGGCGGATGGTAAGAGCTGAGCGAGAATGGACGAGTTTGGGCGTTGGCCAGTGCAGGGGAGCTTGATGGGCATAATGTCAGTTCATTTCCTTCTGAACGGCGCTCAGAGGGTAGTGGTAACTGACAACTAGATCATATTTCTTCTGTGATCCATCCTTGAACGTCAGAGTCCCCGGCCCGACGGCCCTGTTCTCGACGACTGCCTCCGTGATTGTCGGCCTTTCCCCAAGTATGGTAGCAACGCCCATCTTCTTTAGTACATCCATCACAACCCCTTGGAACCGTGGACCAAAGGCACTCAACACTTTATCTCTCGAATGCACGAGAGTCACGTCTTTTGCGGGATAATAGCTCTTGATATCAGTCGCAATCTGCACGCCCACCGGGCCACCCCCAACAATCGCAATGCTCTTGGCTGCCTCGACGGCGCTCTGTGTCGCGCGGAATGCACTCACTCCTTCACCCTTCGTCAGCACATCGTATTTGCTCGGTGCTGGCTGCCACGATCCCGTCGCAACTGTGAGGTACTCATATTCGAGTTCGACGCCTGATTGCAGCTTCACGGTATCCGGCGTTATCTCAGTCGCGCTGTCCCGAATATGCTCAAAGATACCTTGCGGCGCACCCTTGGCAAAGTTATCGTAGGGAATGAATGCATTCTCTTCTTGCCCTTTTACGACACCGAATCGAGGGAAAACGAAGAAATGATTGAAGTGCGAGTTTCGTTCGACCAGGACCGCCCGGTATCCTGACGGCAGGGTTTCGGTTAGCCGCTGGGCGAGCTTTGTGCCGGCGTATGAACCGCCGATTATAACGACATTCTTGGGTTTTGCCGTTGCTTGGTATGTGAAGTGGTGGGGTATGGACTGCAACTTTTGGCTGGCGCGAGCGATGCCCAGGGACGACATGGCGCCTAGGGCTCTTGCGTAGAACTCGAAAGTTTCGGAGACCATTTTGCCAATTCGAGGGGTTCTTCTCCAGTTGATCAGCAAGTTAAGGTATGTGAACACATTGGGCTGACATGCTCATATATGCAGTCAGAATCCTGCCACCTAGTGATCTAATTTCCCTAGCCTTGAGTAGAGATTCGCGCAGGATTCCCGTTGGGGGCGGACTCGGCCTCGGCCTCGGGGATCGGAGATCGGACATAGACGAAACTCGGGGTGTGGCCTTCACTACATACATCAGGCAATAACTCTTTTTCGCTTATCAGTATTGACGTTTTTCTATTTATTGATGCTGTCGAGGTCTGGTAGTAGTGTTGTTGTTGGCTGCATGTTGTTAGGATGTTTGCCCCAGCCCTAGCCGGACCCGTCCCCAGCCTTCTTTAGAGTTGTCGCCGGACATGAGCAAGAAGCGGCGAATCGAGGTTTACCGGCAAGCGGTCCTTCTTCAAGTTCGCAAGGCCAGCTAAGAGATGAGAAGAAAGGTTCATGCCAGATCGCGATTTCGAGGTTATTGCCAATTCAAGCAGCGGCATGACTGCTTCGGTGACTCCGCTGTTAGTCCCTTGTCCACTAGACTTTGCGGTTACTTCAGCCCCTGCACATATGCTGTCACGTTCGACCCCGTCAATATCAAGGTGAACAGATATAGCATGGAGACCAGCCCTGTTGCGGTACGCGGCAAAACTGTCCATGAATGCTGATGCTGCGGTATAGGCTGGGTGTGCGTCTGGGGCTAGGTAGCCCCTAGTCGAGGAAAGCATAATGAAGAAGTCCAAGTCTCTGGGAAGGTGACGGTGGAGGCTCCATGTTCCTTGGTGCATTGGCCGGAGTACGGCTTGATAACTGGCGGCTGTCATTTCGTCTATGGGAATATGCTAGGCTGGTCAGCGGTTGTCTATAATCTTCGGAGGTGGAAACATACTTCGACTGTCTTGGACACTTGAATGACACCGCGTATCGGAGGACCTATTTGTGCAAGCTCGGCTGTCATTATCGAAAAACTGTCACTATCCGAGATATCGACTGCTCGCAAGAGAATGCCAACACCCTTGCTTCCCAGGTCTTCCTCCAGTTTAGCTTGATCCGTCTCATTGGTCAATCCAGGATTGGTTACTAAAATTATGTTTTTGGCGCCCTTTCCAGCCATCCATATTGCAATCGCTCGCCCGAGGTGTCCATTTGCATCTACGAGCATGTAGGATGCATCTGGTAAAAAGAGAGAGTCTTGGGCCTGGATGGTGCAAGCATCAGACAAGGTCGCAAGGTGCTCAGTCAAGCAAATATCCTGCACAATTCGAGGAATAAGTAATGCTCCACCTCTCTCAGTATACTCAAATTCCTGAGACACCGCTGGAGTGGGGTGTAGGACCCGTTTGTGGAATAGACGGTGTATCACCTCCGTCGCCTTCTCGGGCCTAAGGAAATCCTCGCCATTCAAGTCAAGTGTTATGATTGATGTAAAGAAAGGCTCTGAGCAACTTGACCGGGCGAGCCCAGAAATCAAGGATGATTCAGGGTACGTCGGGTTTCCGATTCCGCCTCGCGTTACCCAGAGAACGCCTGCAGCAGTCTTGAACATGTGCCTGATCGCTCCCAGTGTTTCTTCGTCAAGCAGGCCGAGTATTGAGTACTTCAGCTCGCTTAGGACAATGCAGAAACTCCCTGCAATGTCTTCATATCGGGATCGGCGGATATCAGATACTCGAACGGTACAGTGATCAGACTCCAGCAGGTTCTGTAGGTGCGTGAGACATACCCCGGCATCCCCATCTTCTCGAATAATTTGTACTTCCGCTGGAACCTTTAAGGATGATTCCGGAGATCTCTGAGCAATGATGGGAATTATACCATCTTTTTGGTTGCCGCTCACCTGCGTCAAACCGGCTTCTTTGAGATTATTAAAGGGGTCAACCGCTGGACCGTCGATGATCTGAGTTCCTGCAGACGGAAAATTGATCATCAAAAGATATCCTCCGTTACGAAGAATAAGACTGATGTTTTTCAAAATGCGCTGATGCATGGATTCATCACCGCATACTGGATACGGGGCGATCACGACGTCATATCTCATGTTTGAAGAGTCTTGAAAGGGAACTTCGTTCTCAAAGTCGATACACGTAAAGGTAACTTGCTCTGGGCGCTCACGGTTTCTATGCTGTGCACCCCTCATGTCTTTTGGCGTTCGACAGGCAACTGTGTATTTCCCCCATGCTGGAAGCTCAGGGGATGTGAGAGACTCGAGGAATACAAGACTGCTTCTTCTGGAGTCATGTACTTCAAGTACGGAGATACCCGGATTCTTGTGACTTAATACCTCCGTAATGCGTCGTACGTGGTGAAGATTATAGGCTCCAGGGCCCTCGGGCTCTTCCGCCACAATATGAGAAATATTGTCCCCAATGAGTAAGTCTATATCAGGTTTCCACACTACATTGTACACAGTGTGATCACTCAGTGCCTTGGTTAAAAGTCCTGGGCGAAAGGACGTGCTTCGTAGCCCGACAGTATCGGTAGGATACATAGAACTCTGTCTGCCAGGGCTTCGCTTTAGGCCCAGTCCGTAGGAAGCCGAGTGGTTCCAGTTGTAGGGTGGAAGATCGACGAGTATCTGCGGCCTGTGTATGATGTTGGGACGATTGATTGCTTGGAAATTAACGGAACATCCTTTACCGACCAATGATGCGGCAGCAGTCAATGCACTCGATGTGGCGTCCATGCCCTTGATCAGAATGCTCGTGTACTCGATGTTGGCTTTATCCAAATCACTGTTTGCTTTCAAGATCTGCCGTATCGGACCAGCGAGTGCTGCATGAGGACCAACCTCAATCAAACTATCTACAGCGATAGCCGAGCTTGGCTGGGTGTTGGAATGTTGAGCGTTGGTTCCCAGACACAGTGCTTGGATGGCATCGACCATTTTTACCTGGCCTGCTAGATTTTCGAGCCAGTATTTCGGGCGAAGCTCAGTAGGCGAGATCTCGCGGCCAGTAACAGACGAGAAGAATTGCACTCGCTTCGCATCACAATCGACTGTCACCGGCTTAATGCCTGCCATGGCGTCGAGATATTCACGAGCAACCAGATGCATATGATGAGAGTGGTAAGCAACCTCCACTCCCAGTCGTCGCACAAACACGCCCTTGGCCTCGAGGACACTTTCCAGTTCCTCAATTGCTGGCGCATCGCCGGATACAGTAACGCTTGTCGGGCTATTGATGCAGCCAATGGTCGCTTTTCCTGTTTTGAGAGCTGCAACGTATAATTCCGCGTCCGACGCCGACAAGCCAACGGCGGTCATTGCCCCTCGGACCTGCTTATTAGACAAGGCACTTCCAAGAACACCGCGATATAAGCCATCTTGATAGCATCTTCCATAGTGAGCATTCCTGCTGCATAAGCGGCTGCAATCTCGCCGCTTGAGTGCCCAGTCACTGCGTCAGGGTATATGCCCCATGCTGCAAGCAACTCGACGAGCCCTATCTGCAAAGCAGAACAAATGGGTTGACTTAGAAGCGGATCATCAAGGTTCGAGGTACTCTTATCCTTCAATATCTCGTCTGTCGCAATCAGCCCTGGTTCATTTTATGTCCACCTGCACTGAAAGGGACCACGTACCTAGGATGTTATAGGACGCCCCAAGACTACTCATGTAGCTGTTTATTCGCTCCATGGATTGACGAAAGGTTGGGTGAGATTCTAGCAGCTCCTTCGCCATCCCAGGCCATTGTGCACCTTGGCCGGTAAAGACAAAACCAGCAATCGGCTTCTTCTCCGTTTTGTGAATTTTGAGTCGAGGGGTCAACCGGGCCCTTAGTTTCGTGGCCGACTCGCTTGTTACAGCTGTGCGATACAGATGGGCTGTACGTCGCTCGTTTAAAGTAAACGCAAGATCATTTAACCACTCGTCGCTTGCATCGTCAGCCTTTGCTGTCAGGTACGACTGCAGGTTTTGAATTTGACTTCTGAGAGACGGCTCATCAAAGCCTGACAGGAGGAAGATCCGGGTCCGTTGTTCGCATTGGTCCGTAGCTCTACTTTCCACCCTCGCCAGGTTGCGTTGGCCTAGATACCCAGCAGCATCCTCTAGAATCACATGGGTATTACCTTCCGGGCTAAAACTGCCGACAGATACGCGATGTGGTCCACGGGCCTCCCACGCCTCGCATTCGAGCTGAATCTGGGGAACTGTTAATGAGGGCTGGAACAACAAGCTTCAATGCCTTACCTTCACACCATCTTCTTCATTCAAGAATTTACTATACATGCCGTTCATTTCCTGGCTAGACAGAAGAATACGGCGCTCCAACATCAATACTGCCTTGATAACAGCTGCAATCCCGCTTGCGCCTTTTAGATCGCCAAGGCTCGTTTGGAGTGATCCTAACCGCAGGAGGTCGTGAGGATGTCTCGGTCCGAAGATCTTCGCAATGACTGGTACAAGTGTTGAGAGGTCGGCAATTTCCCCTAGGCCATTGATCTCAAAAGCCTCCGTGCTCTGTGGTGGAAGGCCTGCAGCACGGTAGACGTCCCGCATCAAGGCTTCCTGCAACTTGTTTGAAACCGCTTTGTCTGCTCCGTTCCCATGATTATTTACGCCCGACCCGCGAATGATAGCTCTAATAGGATCATTGTCTTCCAAAGCACTCTTCAAAGGTTTTAAGAGCAGGCACACCAGACCTTCACCCACTCTATAGTAATCGGCAGCCTGATCTATGTTGCCATTAGGGTGCATGAGCCTGCCAATATTAGCGCTTGCAAGACCTCCAGAGTTTTCACATACTGCCTTTCGGCTAGGGCGGTCTTAAACTCAGAGTTTGAGATCACATTCACTCCGGCCACTATAGCCATTGTCGACTCGGAGCTTCGAAGGTCCTCACACGCCAAATGCAGGGCTTCAAGACTGTCAGCACAGGATGTGTCCATCGCGACCGGTAGCCCTTTTTGATTCAAAATATGCCCGATACGATGCACTGTATCTGACTCGGACTGGTCGGTCTTTCTCCGCTGGTTTGTTATAATGCCGTTGAAGTCTCGAACGGAGGTAGCGGGGTCGTCTTCACCGGTTGAGACCACAAAGCACGAAGTCCGACTTCCAGCTACAGCACCTAAATCAATTCCAGCACTCCCCAACGCTTCATATGTGACCTCGAGTAAGAGTCGTTCTTGGACATCCAGCTCGGATGCCTCGTCGCTACTCAAGTTGAAGAACGGAGCGTCGAACAAGCCTATGTCCTCCTGGAGAAAATAGCCCGTTTGAGGATTTTCCTTAATAATTTAGCCGAATGGACCTTAGATGTACTCATCTCAACTCACTATTTCAAGCTCGGCAGAATCTGACTGGATGAGGCCCGATTCCTCACGTTTAGGGGCCGCTCCCAGAGCTTTGCGACCCTCAAAGAGTATGGACCATAGCTTCTCAACACTGGTCGCATTGCCGGGGCCTCTAAAACCTATCCCGACAACTGCGATGGGCATGCACGCATCTTTGTCCAAGATCGAAGAATCCTCCATGACCTCGACGTCTGTGGAGGCGGGGTGGCTTTTTTGCAAGGTGCTTTGTGCTGGAGAATCAAAATCGGCTGTCGTGATCGTCACCTATGCACCTGGCTCGGCCCCAGGAAGTTAGAAGGGCACCTACGCCCCAGAGTTGAGGAAATGACCCAGTTTCTTTCAGGTTTTGATTAAATGACCGATCAGGCCTCTCTCGTTAGCAAGCGCGAATAATGTCCCCACTTGGGCAAGCAAGCTTCGGGTGCATGCATTGGCGGAAATGGTTCACTGTTCCTGGGCTAGCTGATAGAATGGAATGCACCCATATTCATCGGCTGGGGCCTGGATTTGTGTTGTTGCGCGGCTTTTCTCTCGTGTGTTGCGTAAATATATCAGGAACCGGTGGTTACTACTGCCCTAATCCCAGCAAGAACTGCAAAACTCCGAAGAGCCCATTGAGATACGAGCCGTATCCGTAGAAGGGCATCGGAAAATTCCCGCGATGATCCGGATCAAGCGACTATCCAAATGAGCTGGGTATATTCAACAGAGTCGATTATGGGTGATAAATTCACCGAGACCTGTGCGACGCAAACAAGGTGCTCAAGTTGGGAGAACCAGTCCTTGATCAATATCCGTAACCGTACCGGTAGATGCTCTGTGTCTAGACATCTTACCATGTGAACGATGCCCCACACCCCTAACACTCGTATATGGGTGCTGGTCACCGGTCGCTCGCCCCTTCAGCCGCACACAGCATCATCGACTTGAAGGCTAGCGAGCAAAAACAGGAAATCAAAAAGAAACTCGAATGCATCATCCGTGAATCGAACACGGGCCTCATCGATGGCAACGATGAATTCTACCACTAGACCAATGATGCTTGTTGTTGTGGGTCTTTCAAGTCTGATGATTATTCAGATCATAACTTTGACAAGTATGGGCCCGGCAAAATTGTTCCTCAAGCCCTTCATGCCGAAACTTTGAGCAGACCTCGTTACCCTGGAGTGAATATGTAATCAGCAGGTACATCCATGGATCTTCAAGGCATACCGAATAGCGTACTACCTAGGATAGTAAAAACGACACAATTTGCGGGGCACCGGTTCAACGGAATGCGCCTCGATGGCGTAGGATCGTTTAGATGGTGACTAGAACTGATTTTCTCTCTATGTGTCATGTTGGGACGTGAAATAAAAACATAGTCATTATAATAATGCGATCAGGCATTATGTAACATCCCGTTGCAAGGACAGATTTGCTCTGGATTGAGTTTATCAGCACATATTGATAACGAACCCGGATCATACCAGACAGTATGGACTCTGCATGTATTGAAAATTATGACAAGATGTAAAACGTCAAATATCTCTTGGGTATGCAGTTTCTCAGCCGTTAGATTCTGTTGGATCTTTTGCACGGCAATTGATTCGAAATTCGAGCCATAATGATACTTCGAAGAGCGCAAGGCGCAGAAATCGCGGTAAGAAACCTTTGAGATGATGGCAGGAAACATACCACCTTAGAAGGTGAAGTCGACCAACGGGAAATCCACAGACCATCGAGGGTTATTTAATTGAGATGACTCTTGCAAAACGTCAGTTTCCTGCAGCTCGGCATATCCAGTCATGCTTGTGTCGAGTTTGTTCAATTCGGGAGTGTCATGCTAAGGCTCATTTTCCTGTAACTCGACGAATGCAGTCATGCTTGCATCGGGTACTTCCCATCGAGCTATATTGAGGTCTTGACTGTGTGAGTATTTGTCAAACCGGCAGTATTTGTTGCCATCACAGGAAAGCTTTTGACAGTGATGGCCATAGGGGCAGTTCAATTGACGGCAGCGAGCTCGCATTTTGCATCGCTCCTTTTTGAGATCGTATTTTATAACACTCACAGGGTCGAGATTCAGTCGTCCGTGGTAGTATGGACATTGTTTGGCGGTGCATGTCCCCACTAGATAGTAATAATTGCACAGCTTTATCCGATGGCTCTGTCGGCTGAATGCATCCCGTAAAGTTTGCGGGGGCTGTTCCGAGTAAGCATCAATACGCTCGCCGTACTTGTTCACTGGAATGAAATCACGAAGCTTGGAATCTCCCCGGGGCAAGGTGGTGGCAAAGCTGGCTACATCTCGGCCGCTTCTTGAGGTTCGTTTTGTAAGCGTAGACCCTGAACGAGACGTTATGTAACTCGAGCCGCTGGAATAGTTGCGAAGAGGCATTGTGTGAATGTTATGACATTCGCTGCCGTATCGGCATCTATTCTAGCGTAGGCGGGATTAGCAGGAGAATACCCCAAGATATCTAAGCCCCTTACCACTTGATAGAACCTACAAATCGTTGGACCCTTCTTCGAACCCTTCGAGTTGTTACAAGTGGAGGCGGTCCCGTCGATAATGATTGATCTGAAGGCCGCATGCTGCTCTTCAACAGTGAAATTCTGGCATGTAGACGTTAAATATCTTTCAACTGGATAAGCAATATCACCTTACCTTGTGTATTGCTTGAGCTCTAAGTTCCTCCAGTTTATCGTCCTTGACATCCCTCTCAGGCTCGTTGTCGGTGTCGAGCAAGACATGTAGCTGGCCGAGCAGCTCGTGGATTTCCTTGCGTCGGATCCGATCATTCTCTTCACGTCTTCTAAGATCGTTCTCCTCAATCGATTTGATTTTAGCGTTGAGCGAACTGATTTCAGCTTTCCTCGACATCGTCAGGAAGAACGAGACTCGAGCTGAGACGGTTCGTTGGTCTTGCGTAAAGGCGATTGGCAAGAGGAAAGTAGCCACAGCGTGGGAATTTGCTGCCGTCCCATGAGTATTGAAGTGAGGAAAGATGAGGACTGAGATTGAGGTGGAGAGGAGATGACCCTGGGGAAATATAGATGTGTTACTGAGGTTAGAGAAAGAGCTGCCGGCAGAGAGGGCACTTGCCTATTTATGCAATGCACATATAGAATTTACTAAGAGTTTTATGCGCACATAAGTACTGGCCACTTCGTCCAGTTGGGCTAGTCAAGTCAGACACCGTCCAGCAACAAGACACACTTTAAGAAAGTTCTCATCTAAATGTTCTTTTTACCCGCCAATGCTGTATTCTTCAATCCTCCAAGCTTTGTGAAGACCAATTCATCTCTCTCCCACAATAACTCAACAGCCGCTCCGACTGGCCCGCCAACCACTGTCAGCGCAGCTATCTTAGCAGCAAGTCCGACGCATCCAGCCCGACCATACACCCCACGGTGAGCAGCTCGATACAAGCTAACAGCCCAGATCAGAACACCGGCCGAGCTGATTAAGTAATCCCAGCGAAGAAATGCGTGCGCGCCATCCCCAAGATTCTCCACTAGAACTGGAGCTTCCCATGGCTTCGGAATGTTGAACACAACAAGTGGATGAAGCGGCTGAATATACTCTTTTTTGAAGATCCAAGGTGCAGCAACCGTTGCGAGAGGGATAATCCATGAGACGATATGAGTTAAGGCTGTGTTGGCGAAAGCAAATGCATAAACCCAGCGGAGCGAACGCAGAGTCGCACGGCCGCCGTCGACTGTGTCATCGTTGGTGGTAAACCGAGAAAATATCAAATGGGCAATGGTGAGCAGAATCGAGGTATAAGCAGGCCACGGCTGCCACAGTGCAATAAAAGCCTGCTTCATGTCTGTGGTGACTTCTTCGGATACAGGGATAAGCATGAGACCAGTGGGCACTATGTATCCAACCACAAACACCAACGGAATCGCCTTCAAAACTGGTCTGGGCACCCGAATGTTCTCCGCGGATGGCTTCACAGCGGTTGCTGAGGTAAACAGTTGGATTGCGAAGTAAAGAGGGGCAGCAAATGCAAAGGTCAGGACTTGTGCCACCAAGCCGAAGACTACCGGGAACGCGACGAGTTTCCAGGTGTTTCCCCTCCTCCATCCCTCCAGGGTTATCAGAACCCAAGCAGATCCGAAGCTACCTGAAAAACCAATTGAATGGACAAAGAGGGAGATATGGCTACCATCAGTCAAAGTCCAGAAGAAGACGACCAATATGGTTAGGAGATGGTCGAGGGGTGCGATCCCGGTGTAGATCTTGCGCAGGGTGGCATCACTAGCAGGGAGCTTTCCGGTTGCGATACACTCTTTCACCAGCCTACTCGCGCCATTGATCTCAAACGTATAGAAGATGGTGTATAATACTAGCAGGCTGAGCAAAGGCAGGATCAGTTTCGTGGCCATGGTCAATTTTGGGCATATAAGGATGTTTTCAGAGTAATGCTGACGTGCGGCGGGAGCTACATATATATTTTTCTACCTCGGTACCGGAGCCTTGGCAGCTGGAAGATCATCCCCCTGAAGGGAATCCCTTGCGATCTTGAGCGGAGAAATGGTTTGAGTGTGAAGGTTTTATATGGTGATCGTTACTGTAAGCTTGAGGTTATTCTTAGAAGCTCTTTATTGTTAGCCAGGATGAATAGGACTATACTGATGAGTTACAGGTAGCTGCGTCGATTCGCACCCGCGAGCGCTGGGGCTTGGCTCGACGATCTTGACCCCGGGAAGATGGGCCAGGATCTCTGGCCAAGGCCTGAGCTTGAAAGCTTCACGTGGCAATCTCAACCATGCGTCTGAGGTTATTTTCGAGCCTCTTCTTCGTCTCGTCTCGTGGAGAAAAACTTATGCGCGCCACGTAAGTGAAACCGGCCGGATAAACAGGCAAGCAGGCAGGCTATTAGGCTGTTTCAAGATATGTCAAAACCAGCCTTCCCCGCACCTCTTGGCCCTTTTTGCTCCCCCCAAGCATGTCCTCGACGCGATGGGTCTAATTATTGAGCCAAACCCAAATCACCCCATCACGGTTGTTGATCTTATCCAGACTGGCTTTACACTATTCTTTAGAGTTCCATGGGTCGCTGGATCGACACTCTTCCGCCGCTGGTGGCCGTGGAACCGGTACAAGCCCCCACCCTTGCGAGAGCATCTGTTCCGGCATGTGATGACCTGGTATGTTGCGTTTAAATTCCATCCTTGGGACCTATCCATTTGACACGTCGATAGCTTAGGGAACCATATACCCCTGTCAGTATTGCAATGGCACGCGGCCTCCGATACAAGCGGGTCGAATCTCAAGCAATCTGTACGTTACGGACACATCAAACACCTTTTCGAGCCGGTTCGGACGCCTAAGTTCTGTGGTAACTGGATATGCCGCGGGCTATTGGAAGAAGTTGTCGAACCTCATGAAGCAGATCTCGTCCTCTTCCACGCCCATGGTGGCGGGTATTCCGTGGGCCATCCGTGCGTCAGTGCGCCGGAGCACCTCCTGCTCGCCGAGATCCTCGAAAACCGCAATATCACCACGGCAATCTTCTCGCTAGATTACACCCTTACGCCAAGGGGGATATTCCCGAAACAACGTGACGAGGCGGTGGCAGCATATGACTGGCTCTGCGGGGACATGGGTGTTGATCCGTCGCGGATTGTTGTCATTGGGGAGTCGGCTGGAGCACATCTAATAATATCCTTGCTCGTTAAACTGAACGAAAGGCGGCGACTGTTATCGAACTTGAACACAGAAGCGAGCTTCCAGGATCTGCGCCCAGCGGCCGTCATGCTGGTAAGCCCATGGATAAACCTGCACACGTCCCACCCGCGCGTTCTAGAGCTGCATTGGGAAGAGCGACTATTCAAGCGCTCGCTTGACACATATTGCAAATGGATATTGCGGGACGCCACACCTGAAAGCGATCTTATCTACGGCAACTTTGCAATTGGCCGGGAGGCGCGTGGGTCATGGGCCGATATCCTTCCTTCTCGGTCATGGGTTACTGCCGGGGCTGACGAAGCTGTCTTCCTCTACGACATTGAGGACTTTGTTGAGCAGGCCAAGTCCGACAAGGCTGATTTGATGTTTGAGGTCACTCCTGGAAAGAACCATGCATGGCAGTGCGCAGAAGCTTTTATGCAGCAAAGCCGGTTGTTGGCAATTCCACTAGATGAGAAACTTCCTAACGACTTGATGGTGGGCTACAGGGAGCTAGCAGACGGGTTGCTAAAGATTATCCCATCCGGCGCGGGTGCCCCTCTAGGGGAGGCGCAATGAGGAAACTCGAAATCAAGCGTAGAATAAAGATTACATACAGTTCCTAGGGCAGTGCTATTGGCCTCCAAGCAATTGGACGGCACCCCGTATCCGTCCAAACCTAGGCCAAGCAACCTGTCGGAGTGGTGTCGTATTGCCTGTAGGCTCTCGTATCGCCCCGCAGCAAGTTGGACTTATTCGATCTTGAATGGATGATATAAGGAAGGGCCAATGCCCACATACGCGGTGTAAGACCGCACACTTGAGTCTTTTCGATCTCCCGGATATCATGGCCAACGCACATTACGCGGATATGTACGCCTGCTCTCCTACAAAGCTGGAATGCAATTAGATTCATGCTAACATTGAAGTCTCGACTAGGAAAACCCTTGCAAGCGCGGTAGCTGCATCCGTGCAGACGTATCAGGAAATTACCGGGCAAAGATGTGATGGGCTATTTCACATTCTTGAGAATAGAGATGAAAATCGTGACATTGAGGCCGATCGGCTGGGTGAGTGCCTTTCCCGCGTAGAGGCCGACGGGCTGACACGCAGCGTGACGCAACGCTCAGCCCTCCAGCACCAGCTCTTCCACCTTACCCTCAACGGCAAGCTGCATCTTTCGCCCCTCCCAAAGAGCGCGCAATCTGTCCTCCACATAGCAACAGGAGATGCGAACTGGATCCAGGCTTTTGGTACGTGAGACGCGTCACATTTACCCTGCTGCTCCTTCCAAATAAAGCCTGCTAACGAAGAGCACTTACCTGCCCAGCTGAAGCAAACCCTTCAGTTTCCATCATAGCCAACGACCCTAGCCCACAATCAAACCCCCAGGCAAATGTGACCACAGACACTAGTGACGCAAACGGTCTATGACCTTACTCGCAGCGTTTCGATTTCATCCACTGTCGCCAACATCACCGGCGCCTCGAGGAACGCCGCCTCTTCGAGCAATCTTTTCAGTGCGTCTCGTCCTCTCTGACCAACCCTCCTTCCACAAACCGGATTTAAATACATTGTTAGACTCAGCTAACACATCCAGAGCCCTCGTCCCCGGCGGCTGGATTGAAATGCAGGAACTCAACAACCCAGCCACTTCCTCTGACGGAACGTTGTCGCCAGACCGCGCACTCTACAAATGGGGTCAGCTCCTTCGCGGTGCCGCAGCGAAGCTCGGCCGCCCAGTCGACAACCCGGTCAACTATGAGGGATGGATGCGTGAGGCCGGGTTTGTGAACTGCAGGACGATGGTGTATAAGTGGCCGACCAATCCGTGGCCGACCGGTGATGATGAGACGGGGAGGCTTCTGGGGCTGTGGAATATGTACAATGTGCTACTGCGAGTCGAGGAGTTTAGTGTGAAGATCTTAGTGGGTGTTCTTGGGTGGAATGCGGACAAGGCGAGGGCGTTTGTGGAGGAAGTGAAGAATGATTTGGGCGATGGTGCGGTCCATGCGTACTGGCCAGTGTAAGTATCACCCTCGGCGCGATTTGCTGTCTGCTAATGAATTGAGGTATGTTGTTTACGGCCAGAAGCCCATACCTAATGCTGAGGTGGACCAACCGTACCCTAGCTAGGCGCGCCACGGACGTGGCCACAGGGTGCAGAAGCAAACCGCAAAGAAATGTCGCATTACATACCAAGAATGTACCCTCTAATCAAACTGAAGAGTCTACAAGAGCCGCAATCCTCCTACAAGCCTCGTCCACATCTTTCTCCGGCACGATACTAAAGCTAACCCGGATCTGACACGCACTCTCACCCCTTGGAAAGAATGCTAATCCAGGTATCGCCAATACCCCGTTTTCTAGCCTTTGCGCCGTCAAAACCCCAAAGCTATCCTTGCCGGACGGAAGCAAAAGCTCCAACCAAACAAACATGCCCGCCGTCGGCACCACCCATGTCGCGCGGCCGCGCAAATGTCGCTCCGCTGCTGCAATGAAGATATCTCGCCGTCGGCGGTAGAAAGATGCCCCTGCCGCGCAGTGCCCCAGAAATCCTGATTCTCCCCAGTGGCGGAACAAGCTGAGGGCGAGAAGTTGCGTTGTCGATGAGGGTTGCAGGCTGTCACGGAGAGGATACTTCGTCAGTCCTATCAAGTTATACCTAAGTGATGACACTTACTTGATGTTCTCCGTGATCCTCACAACCTTCTGTAAAACAGATACCGGCGCAGTCAGAATACCTAACCGCAACCCCGAGCTGACGATCTTGCTAAGCGAGTCAAAGCGCACGACGCGGCCGGTTTCGCCGTTGACTTCGCGCTCGAGCGACAGGTAGCTGCGCGCTGGTTGCTCGCTGTAGTCGAGGTAGAAGTACGCATCGTCTTCAAGAATTATGATATCGAAGCGCTTGGCTAGGCGGAGGCTATGGTATGAGGTATGTCAACCCCACGTCATCACCACTAGGAAAACAAAGAACAAGATTTGTGCCTACATCTCACGCTTGCGGCTTTCGGTGCACGACTGGCCTGTCGGATTGGATCCGGTTGGCGTGGTATAAAGGACTCTCGGGCTTGTAGAGTCCACTGGTCACGAGGCTAGCACTTCTTCGACGCTCGCTGGGTCAAGGCCGTCGGCATCCGAGTACACGGGAACAGGCTTCTGCTCGTCTGCCCTGAGCATACCTAGAACCCCGCTGCTTGCTTATTAGGAAGGCTCATGTTTGCCTACCACCCATGACTTACAGATAAGCAGGTCTGTCGCTCGTCGTCAATTAGCACATTACGCACAAAGAGAAGAATTACAGGAATACACACGTCTCAACAAGCACCGGGTCCCTTGGATCCGTAAAGACCTGCAGAACGCGATGAATGAGCTCCTGACTTCCGTTTCCGATGCAGCATGCCCAGCTATTGTCGTCATCGAGGCCATGGACTCGCATCTGGAGGTTCTGGAACCACTGAGATTCGTACGTTAGCAACACATAAGAGTTCGCCGTCGGACAAGCGCTGTATCAAACCCGAATAAGTTCCTCATTTCCTGCAGGAAGGCCATATTGCAGGGCCTGATTGAGATCGTCTCCGGCAAGAGTGACTTTGTCCCCTGTACCCTTCAGCGTGATGGCAATCTCGGCTACCGGGAATATTTCTGGATTCGGCTTCCCAGCAACGAGAGAAATCATGCCAGATTTGGCCTCCAGGGGCAGAAGACTGCGAACTCCCATTGATCAGCCGGAATTGTAACTTGGGCAGAGGTACATACTTGCTCCGGGCCCCCAGCGCTGCACTCGCGTGGAGAAAAATGAGGTTTGGTCTAGGACCTTGTTTTCCTGTGCTATGGAACCCATATGGTTGTGTCTTAGTGCTAACAAAAACAAGGTAGAACGGGCAGCTACAGAGGATTCAGCCTATATACAGTACGAGGTTTGTATTCAGTGGACCTACTACTGCTATAAATGGCATTGTCAACTGCTCTAGGACGTTTACGGCACAAGAACCAATCTCGCCCGGCTCGTATCCTCGGCGCCCCAAACAAAAGCGATCTCCGCCAAGGGTGCACTGACGATCTCAAATGGGGCCTTCTCTATCTCCACTAGGAACGCCAGCAAGCCAGGCATCTCCCTCTTCAGGTCTGCTTTGCTAAAACGGCCCATACCACAGCCCCAGATGCAGATTGGTTTCCGACTAATCAGGTGGCCGGGCAGCAGCTCAAATAGGTGTTTGCCTTCCTGGCCTCCATATTCCACCGCCAGATTTCCAATTTGCACGTATTGCACCTCTTCCCACTCGGCGATCTGCACGCTCTCCAACACGCCCGCGGAAGTTAGGCCTCCAACATAATCCAGGATGACGTGCACGGGGCCAACCCAGTCTGGCAGTCTAAACCTTGACCCCGGCCCATCATCGAACCCCGAGGGTCTCGAACTCAAATCCGAGCTTGACTTTGAAACAACCCACCCATCCAGTCCCTGCACACACCGCAACGCCTCGTCGCCAGGTCCCCTCGCAACCCCGACAATCTTGGCGGCCCCTAGAGCACGGGCAACAAGCACAGCTGCACGACCGCTCTTGCTCGTCGCCTCGAGGATCAAAACCGTCTTGCCAACAATTCTACCGGTGACACGCGTTTGCAGCGCCATCCACGCGCTCGAGGCTGGATTGACGAGCCCCGCAATCGCCACTGGATCGACATCCGAGCCGGGAGCTGAAGGGAGCGGAATCAGGTCGCCCCGCGCCACATTGATCTTGTCGGCAAGACAACTTGCCGAAAGGGGCAGGACGTAGTACGCCTGGCCTGTGGCATCATCGATGCCCACGCCGTCAATGCTAGGGTCGTATGAGAGTGTTGCAGATGGTGTTTGTGCGGTGGGGTGCCTTTTCATGGCTCGTAGGCCCACAACGCGCGGAATCCCAACAGCCAGCATCCGTAGCTGGAGATGCGTCTGTGGGGGTGGCGGAGGATCGGCTATCTCGGTATAGACCGGGGTTGGCGCGGACCAGGATTGAACGGGTGCGGCGTGCATGATGCGGGTTTTGTAATACTGCGTCAAGAATGCGAGATTCCTAGGAGCGCGGCTTTGCTTCGCTGCCTGCGATGAGGAAGAGAGTGGATGGATGAATGGACGGGATGCAGTCCGGCTTGCCTCGTATATAAGCTTTATACTCGGTGTTTGCTTGGTCTGCATCTTGGGTTACATCTGGAAACGAGGATCTGGAGCACTGATGCTAACTTTGCATTTGTAGGAAATGCTACTAAAACCCTGCCCTGTCGTTTTCTGTGCTATGGCCGCGGAGTTAGGGTTGGGGGAGCGGGTGTGCAGCAACCTCGTATCTGCACCGCGGACATTGTTTGCAGTTGCCTAGTCTTTAACTCGGACAATCACCAATGCAGTGTTATCCTAGTGGTACGAGGATGTTCGAGAAGCACTAGCATATTGGACAGACCTGATCTATCGGTGTCAATCTAACCTAGAAACTGTTTGGCATTTGGAATTGGTCACAGCAAGTCCGCCTGCCAACCAGGTATACGAGCATTTGGAGGCTACAGAAACGCTGTCCAAGGTTCATAAATTCGATTGGCCACTACCCCCTGAACCCAAACTCGACAGCAATTCGACCATTCGCTCCTTCATCTCGGATCGGCATCGCCACATACGACGTGACATACACGCCCTTCTCCTCCGTATACGAGAACGACGCATATGTCTGGCCACAATTGTCTACATCTTTGCTGCAGGCAGACGGAAAACAGTAAGCAAGATCCAAAGGAAGATTGCAAGACCTTGGGGAAACAGAAATTTCCACGTCACTTACAATATCCCCTGCATCAGATCCCTATACCTCCCTGAAGCTCCCCACTCAATGCCTAGCTTCTTGAGTACGTTCTCAAAGTTGCGCTCCGCAATCTCCGAGCTGTTCGTGTACTGGAACAAAGGCACATAGATTTTTGTGTCGGGGATTGCCTTGCCGGGTGTGATCTCGACCGTGTACTGAATCCCCGAGTAGCCTGTGCGGTTGAGGCGTTCGGGCTTGGCCCAGGACTCGGATAGACTGTGTTCAGCATCGCCATGGCCATGGGACGGCTTGCTAATCAACCACGGCCAGATTGACTTTAGGATCTCGACACGCTTCACGGACATTCGGTCATTCAGCCGCCCGCCTAGGGTGAGCACATCGCGCACAACGCCAAACGAGTTGCCGGGCGTGTGTAGATAGCATTTAACGCGGGCACTGGGGTGTTTGTCTGGATCGAGACAGTCAATCCCGACGAGTGGCAGGATGGCGTTGTTAGTGCAGGTCGCGAGATAGCTAGAGCAGACAGATTAGACACTACCACTGCGATGTATCAGGGCAGATAGATCTCACTCAGCAACCAACTCCAATGCAGGTCTCAGCCCTTCGCCACTCCCTTGTGGCTGCAGGCTCCTCAGTGTCGCCAGCATGAGCTGTGACACATCCTGCCCCGTTGCCAGCGCCTTGCGCACAGACGGGATATAAAACTTCAACGTGCGGCTGGAGCCATCAAAGCCGAAGCCCACGCTGCTCGGCGGGATTGCCACGCCTGGCGGCAACCGGACGACAGCGAGATCCGTCTCCTCCGGTGTGAGGTAGAGTGCATCCATGAGATTGTCCATCCATTGTGTATCTGCGCCGACGAGGCCCGCGAGATGGTGCAGTGTCTCTCGCGCAACCTGTTCGGCGAAGGGGTCCGTGCCGGTGCGGTCGGGCGGGCTGATGATGTCGAAGTCGAAGCGCACTTTGGCCTTGCCTGACAACACAATGTTAATGCTGGGGTCGACAGGGGAGCCAACAAGCAAGGATGGGGTGCTGTACGGTCCATGGGGATCCCAGGGTAAGGGGCCCAGTTTTGGTGCAATGTGTGCGTCTAGGAAGGTCAGGTAAGCTTCCTGCTCGTCTCATAAATAGCTTCCTGCGTGGGTGAGCAAGGGGGCGAGCACAGAGCAGAGATAGCAAGACCAGTATTCTGTTGCCGCCATGATTGTTTAGAGATGGAAAGTACCCAGGTGAATATGGGCTAAGAGATTGTCAAAATATAGCTAGCTGCAAGCAATTTGAGGCATTGATATAAAGCCAATGCCTGAGCAACCGTGCCCCATCCAAGGGCCAGCTTCTCTGTGATGCTTAGTATAGGAGAACACTATACCTCATATACAAGCGGGGGATCGCACCGGTCCCGGGGCACCTGTCAGCTTGTGTTGGGAAGCACTGCAACCTTGTATCTGCCGTCCTACACATTGTTAATCAATACAGTTAGACACTCTTCTAGTTATATTCTGCAAGGCAGCCGTGGTTCATGCATACTTAAGCCTGTTACCTTGGGAGTAAAGAAGTAATCTCAACAGTATAATAGCACCAGACAACAGCATTCAGCAACATGGCATACCCATTTGACAATATTATTGATGCCCTGCGGTACGCAGCAGCAAATACCAAGGAGGGAATTATTACATATAGTACTGACTTGCCGGACTCGCCAGAGATACTATCCTACACAGGACTGCTATTGCAGAAGCAAACACAGGAAAGCTCCTAGCTTATGGACTATGTCGGCCCAAGCCTTTAGTCCTCACGCACTTCAAGTCCGCACTGGACAGCATTATATGGTACTGGTCCGTTTTGCTGGCTGGGAGCATTCCCGTCGTCACCGGACCGGGCATGTTTAGCTATAACTTAGCAGATAGGCAGAAGCATCTCCGCCATCTAGCAGAGCTGCTCGATCCCCCTGTCTGCCTAACCCCTTCATCCCTCTTGGGACCCTTTGCCAAACAGGCTGGAGAGAAGCTCATTTAAGCCCAAGCGGTCAAGGAGATCCTCGCACTTGCAAGCCATGCGCCCCTTCCACCTCTATATCCCTTACCAACAGATACTGTTGCAATAATGCTTACTTCAGGGAGCAGCAGAAATGCGAAGGCTGTCCCTCTCTTTTCCCAGCAGGCCATTGCAGCCTTTCAGGGCAAGTCAATAGTAGCCAACGTGCGTTTCCCCAGGAGCCCATTCCTGTCGTGGGTGCACATAGACCACGTCGCGAACCTCGCCCATTGTCACCTCTTTGCCATTATATCGGGCATCAGCCAGATCCAAGTCCCCGCATCAATGCTGCTCATTAACCCAGCACACCTTCTGAACCTTGTCAGCCGCCACCGGGTCTCTCGCACTTTTATGCCGAATTTCTTCTGCGCCAAGCTGCGGCGGCAATTAGAGTCGAGTTCAATATCAGATTTTACGTTGGACCCTGACCTCAACCTCGAGACCCTTTACATCGACACCGGCGGCGAAGCAAATGTTACCGAGATCTGCATCGCCGTGCAGGGTTTGCTCAACGGTTACGGCGCGCCGTATGATGTGTTTAACCCTTCTCTCAGCATGACCGAGACAGTCGCCGGGTGTATCTACAATAGTCAATGTCCGAGCTACGATCAGTCCATGCAGCATGAGTTTGCGTGCCTAGGAAAGCCCATGCCCGGCGTGCAGATGCGCGTGACGCGTCTAGACTCGGATACCAGTGGTGGTTGTAATGTACCCGACCGAGCGACACCTGGTGAGCGCGGGAGCCTCGAGCTGTACGGCGATGTCATCTTCAAGGGGTACTACAATAACCCTAATGCAACGGCAGCCGCCTTCACGGCAGATGGCTGGTTCCGCACTGGGGACCTGGCATTTCTTGACGCCGGCGGCAATATGCATCTGGACGGGCGAACGAATGAAATGATCAACATCAACGGCGTCAAGTATCTTCCGCACGAGCTAGAAGCTGCACTTGAACAAGCAGATATCAAAGGTTGTACACCGAGCTACTTCTGCACTTTTGGAATTCGTGATGCCAAGCTGGACACGGAGGTTGTCACTGTGCTCTACCTGCCAAATTATGACGAGGCCGACGACGAGGCGCGGTTCGAGGCGCAAAAGAGCATCGTTCGTGTCGTCGGCCTGCATACGTGCTCGATGCCGATGATCATCCCGTTGCGTGCGGAGGATCTGCCGAAAAGTACGCTTGGGAAGCTGTCGCGGGCGAAGCATAAGGGCGCGCTGGCAGCTGGAGCTCTTTGCTAATCAGCAGGCGCTCAACAACGAGGCTATCTATCGGCAGAGGGTAAAGTCACAAACAGGATCAATGCCAGAGACTCCAGACGAAGCCACGATCCTCGGTATTGTCCGTGCAGAGCTAGGAATCTCAGCCGATAACTCTAGCTTTGCTATGAACGACTCGATTTTCGCGACAGGTGCAACTTCTATGGCGCTTGTGGCGATCATGCACCGCGTCAACAAACACCTTTCCTTATCCCAACCCCTCAGGCTGACAGAAATCCTCAACGATCCGACACCTCGCGGCCTTGCGCGCCACATCATCGCGCCGCACCAAGCCAATGGCTGCCATCAAGCCACATACAATCCCATCGTGACTCTACAACCTCACGGCACCCAGACTCCTCTCTGGCTTGTGCACCCAGGAGTCAGCGAAGTGCTCGTGTTCGTGAACTTGGCCCATCACATTCGCGACCGCCCAGTGTATGCGTTCCGCGCGCGGGGATTCAATGACGGCGAAACACCTTTTACCTCACTCCACGATCTAGTCAGGACATACCACGGTGCGCTAAAGGCACGACAGCCACGCGGGCCGTACGCAGTTGCGGGATACTCGTTTGGCGGAATGGTGGCGTTCGAGATCGCCAAGGTGCTCAAGGCGGGTGGTGACGAGTTGCGGTACATCGGCAGCTGGAACCTGCCGCCTCACATCAAGACGCGGATGCGTGAGCTCGTATGGGACGAGTGCGTGATGCATTTGTTTTACTTCGTTGGTTTAATGGATGAGACTGCCGCATATGCGCACAAGGCCGCTCTATGTGCGTTTGAGGATGAGGGACGCCGGTTGGATGCAATTCGATATTTGAAGAAGTACTGTAATTCTGTCCGCTGGGAGCAGCTTGGGTTCAGTGAGGAGTACTATCTGCTGTGGATCGGACTCGCGTCGAGTATGCAGGCACTTGCCGTAGACTACGAGCCTGCCGGCAGTGTTGGCTGCATGGATGTTTTTGTGGCCGATCCGTTGAGCCATGTTGCGAGGGATCGCGAGGACTGGGTGCAAAGTCGGCTGGGCAAGTGGAAGGACTTTGTAAGGGACGGGGTGAAATTTCATGATGTGCAGGGGGCGCATTATACTATGCTCAATCCGGAGTATGTGGTTGGGTTCGCAGCGACGTTGACAGGAGTTCTTAGGGATAGGGGGTTATAGGCCTGCCCTCATATATCCTTAGCTTGCTGCATGGAAAGAAGACAATGGGCTAGACTTACCAACTAAAGCAATGTTGAGGTATTCTGCAAGACCCATTCGACTCCATCAGCCACAATCTCCGGCTGAGTCAACTGCACAAAATGCCCACTCTCAGTAGCAAAAGCCAGCTCGCTCTTCGTAGAGAGTTTTAAGAATTCCCTCATTAAACCCTCACTCTTCGCATCGACCATCTTGATTAACTCCCTAACGTGGCGTCTTTGTTCCTCAGTCCCGTTTCCCCTGGCAATGCCAGCCTCATACAATCCTCTCCAATCCCTGCTTCGCGTGCCCGCAATCACATAAACTGGTTTATCGCCAACCAGTGGCTGCTTCTTGCTAAGTTCCTTATTCCGCAGCGTCCCGAAACTGAGACCATAATTGTCATCTTCCAACTGCGAAGCGAGCTTGTACTTCTCGCCTGTTTCAGCAGCCCTGAAGGCGTTCCACTCCTCGCGAGTCAATTTGTGTCTCTCCTCCACACCCCAAGCCGAGTACGGATCTAACCCGGCGGCGACTGTCCAAAGAATTGGATCGTTGACGTCCAGCACTAGCGGAGCAGTCTCATGGTTCGCATCGACAAACACCAGACCCGCGATTTGACCAGCTCCCTTGAGCGCGAGGAACTCGTGGATCAGCACGCCGGCCCAAGAGTGTCCCACTAAGATGAGAGGGTTGGATATGGATGCCGCTTCGATCAGAAGCGAGAGCTCCAACGCGATATTTTCGGCCGAGGGAGTGCGCGGCGAGGGCTCTGAGTTGCGGAAGCCCGAGCGGTCGTAAGTGTAGCTTCGCTGCGAGGGACGTAGTAGCCGCACCACGGCTTGCCAGTTCAAGGCGTCGCTGGCTACGCCCGATATAAAAAGTACGACAGGGTCGTTGAGGCTGCGGGGCTCGGGACCGTTGCTGTAGAGCGCTAGAGAGTGCGTGCCGATGTTGACCAGCCGGCTGTTTGGAGGGAGATTTGAGATGACCATTGTGGGTGATGGCTTTTTGAATGCTGAAAATATCCTCAGCTCTAGTAGTTGACTTGCGATTTTGGAAATTGTCCAAGATTTTAACTGATATGGGCTTTGTGGAGTTACGGAGTGTTAGTGAGAAGAGCGAAGAATCGCGTCTCCAAGAGGAAGGTGCGCAGGAGAGCCGGAGTCCATCCGCCCAATCTATTCCTTTCCTGCCCTTGCTTACAAATAGCTCACCACATGCTGTCGCCTCACTTGTCAGGGCGATGTGAGGCCAAGTACAGTAACAGGGTCTCAGTTACGCTGACTCTCTATGGTTGGTGTCATTACTCACTATGAAGTGCTAGTAGGCCATGGTGCAGAACCGACTCACTCCTCACTCCTCATCCCAATAGTCACCGTTGCCTTGGTCGGCACAGCAGTCGGATCAAAATCTCGATTCCCACTACTGCTGCTCAAACTCCCATCTCCACTGCTACTACTTCTCCGTGTCTCATCAGCCTCATTCGTCACATGGAACTGGCGGTGTGCCCAGATCTCCAGCGGCTGCTCGCGGTTGATATGCTCGCCCGACTCAGTACGATCGATCGTTGAACGAATCTGCGACTTATCGCCCCGGAATCGTGACAAATGGATAGTCGAGCTATCGAAGCGACTTGCGTACTTGTTTCCGCTCTTGCTCCGACTCCTATTATAGCTCGAGTGCTGCAGGAACGACTTGAAGTTGAACAGCCGCCGGAAGAGCGTCCATGTCTGTGGGATATTTGCCACAATCACCGCGGTTGCTGCTTCGCGGACATACCAATCTAGCCACTTCATGCCGTAAGGCTGATGGATAGAATAATATTTCGACAATATCGAGCACAGTATGACAAAGGCACCGAGGGAGAACACCGCGCAGAGAGTGAGCTTTTTGCTCAGACTGAGTTTGGCCTTTATCAGGAGTGGCAGCGGAATCGCCATGATCATCAGATCAGTTGAAACGTTGAAGGAAAGCGCGATGATAGCATGGTTTGTGTATACGGAGCATTGCTGCGACCTTGGCGGGTAAGACCAGTATGCGTGGAAGGGGCGGCACCAGACAGCGAAGAAGAGGATCTCGATGAGGACAAAAGAAACTGCGCAGATGACGCCGATGATTTTCACGATGCGGTTTTGCCAGAGGCCGGAGCTAGTGACGACAACAATTATTAGACAACAGGACGCAAACAGGGATAGGCAGAGTGAACGCACGTCATGGTCGAATACAGCAGCAGCAGACACGCTTTACATCCCCAGACCACAGCCATCCAGAACTGTTCGACAGCCACAACCATTTTGCTCCCCTTGATGCGACCGGGGATTGTCGCTGGGTCGACGGAGTCCAGCGCGCTTGGAGCTACGCCGTTAGTGCCATACTTGTCGACTTGGACGAGGAAGACGGTGAGAAGGATGTAGAAGATCACTGTCACGGCCATGACGAGATCCTCAAGCTGAAGATTGCGAAATGAACCTGTTTGCAAGATTCGGGAGGCATAGCGGAGGATTGCTGTCACCAATCGAGCCAAGATTAGCTTCCACGAATTTCTTACTTGCTTTGAGGGGATACCGTGACATACCGACTGCCAACACAACAGCGACCCAAATCCATTCCTCCACAGCTCGCACCATCTTGTACGCGCCTTTCAAGGGTATGCGGGGGAGAATCTCCGTATGCAAACTCCACGAAGGATGCCCCTGCAGGAACAACCCGTCTCACATATCAGAACCCCAAGATCGAAAGCTGAGCTGATTGCGGGCCAGTATCCTTTTAGATCCCCTCCAGCTCCCTTAATCATGATCCCGTCAGACGCGCTGGAATGGGTTTTCTGGAACGCAGCGCCACATCGGCGGGTCTACCAGATCTAGATAAGTCTCTTGTAGTGCCTTATCAGACACGAGTGATATCTCGGTGCCATTGGATGAGGAGTCCGGGCGTCGGGTGTTCCTGACAAGGGTGCGAGTCATGGCTTACGACACCAATTTACTTTAAACACGTGGAACAAGTAACAACCGCGGTCGGACTCTTCCGGAGATTATTTAGTTGGTGGCAAGTCTCACCCTTGAGCTGCTAGGCAATTGACCTTTTCTTCCAATCGTTCACTAACACATTATCAGGTAGGCAAATAATAGATATCGCAGTTCTCTATATCCGGAACCCTAGCCCCCACGCTGTCAACTCTCGAGCCCCTAATGCGTGCTCCATGCAGTGTGGACAGACCCGCCACCCGAATCATGGCATCTCTCGATCGGTTAACTTTACCGATTCCCTCCTAACAAGTTAACATGACTTGGGAGCGGCAGCTTCACCAACAATTGGCCACAAGCATGCTTGGCAGCTGCGCACAAAGTTTGATAATTACTCGCATTCCGACAGCCGAAGAATGCCCGCCTATTGCCCGAGCATCTCGGGATTAACGGCCCCGCCGACTCCAGTATTTAAGGTTGACACCGGGGGCTGAAAGGCGCGGCGAATCCATGGTCTAGCCCCCGATGTCGCCTGTTCAGCTTGGCTTCGATTTTCCTGTGTCATGCCTATTACGAGCTTGCTCTGTAGGGCTGGCTACCATGAGAGGGACGCTCAATACGCCCACCGCGGGATCTTTCCTAGCCAAGACCCAGCTATACGTACTATCTAAAGTTGGACCAGCAACTCAATCCCTCCCTCTGTCTTGTTGAAAGCGCCCTAGGGCTATGCTTCAAGGAGCCTATGATTTGCACTGCGACCGTGGAAGTATGCGTGAAGGATTATTAGCCGTCTCCTCGCTTCGAGACTCGAATTTCACGAGCGGGTACCGGGACCATCCTAAACCCTATATTACTTTCCCTGTTTCGAGACAGATAGATGGAGACACTCTTCGACTCTGGATGGTTATACAGATTATCCCTAAGCAACCCAAGTTCCAACCCTGAGCCCAAAATACTCTCCCTCACCTAACGTCAACCTCGTACAAGCTGTCGCCTCACACCCCTTATCCGGCGAATTCCCAATCCAATCCACCGTCGCGCCATGATAGCTCACCGCAAAGAAAATTACCACCGCCGCAATCGCAATGCCGGACGAGAACGCCGCAGACAGCACATAGTTGTACTTGGACCAGAACCCCAAGTACCGCCGCCGCAGGTACGTCCAGCTCACCCACCCCGGCAGCACCGCCGGCCACATATACCCTAGGTTGTAGGGCGACCAGGTGTGTCCACCGCTGAGGATAACGACAGGGTGGATTTTCGTCAGGAAGTGCGTCCGCGGGAGGTGCCGGGTTGTGTAGTAGTGGATTATGGGGACGGCGAGGCCGATAGGGAACGCGGCGAGGAGCGCTGTGTATTGCGCGCCGGCACCGAAGACGCGCCTCGCGCCGAGGGAGCCGAACAGTACGGCTGCCGTGAAATAGGAAGAGAGGTTGGGGCAGGTGAATTTGTCCCGCTGGTTCGCTTCGCACATGTCTGGGATCCGCGTGATTTGGAAGTTCATGACGCCTGTGCAGACGAGGGCGGAGATCATGGCTGTGAGCGGCAGATAGGTTAGACGTGGGTATGCTAAGGGGGGACAAGTTGCGCTTCGGCAAAGGCAGCGGCAGGGGCACTCACTCGCGACAACCTGGCACCAGAATGTTTGGCGCGGGGGGATCTTGAGGTAGTGGCCAAGCTTCAGGTCGTTGGCGAAGCTGAGGGCGTGCGCTGTTGTCACGTAGCCGAAGCCCTTGAAAAAGTTCATCTGTGATGGTCGAAAGGTAAGAATATGAGCAGTGAGGAGGATGGAGAGGACGAACCGCCAACGCATTACCGGGCTGCCACGCGCCTCCGATAAACTCTGCCAGGACATTGTACTCAACTTGAATGCCGGTAGTGGCATATATGATGCCCGTCGGGATGGTGAAGATTACGGCTAGCGCGATGCCGAAGAAGACAACTCCGACATTGGTGTTGGTCGGCCAGCCCGCCACAGAAGCAATTCCCAGGGCAATGGCAGTAGCCTAAAGGGGTACCGTGAGCAAGATGTGCAAATTCCGGGAAGAGCTGACCTACGTTGATCATCAGGTACCACCACTCCGGGACCTCGCGATACTTCTGCATGTGTCGGCTATGGATGTCTTTGAAGTCGTTCCGCTGGCTGTTTCCTTTGAAGCTGTTGATCAGAGATCTGAAGCCCAGTGCTATATCTTTCCGGTGGTGCAAGATGGCGTAGGAGACGACGGCGCTGTAGACAGCGAAGAAGAAGATATAGTAGACAATGGACGAGGCAGCTATGTAGCCAGCTGCGGCGTCTCCTCCTCGTCATCGTCCTCGGACGCAGACACGCTACCTAGTGTATTCATCACAGCCCCCGAGACAAGCGCAAAGCTGGCACTGTGCGCGTCGAACGCCACCTGCAGCGCCGGGAAGGTGGCTTCGGACCAGAAGCTCACGCCCCACCAGTCCTGCACCTTGCTGCAGGAGCTCATGTTTGTTTGCAGGGTTAGGAGCGGGTTTGTTTCGGCCTGCGAGGAGCCCGTTAGGCGGTAGGGGTTGGCTGAGCCGGACTCGTCGGACATGGACAGGTTGAAGTTTGGGTTTGTGGACTCGTAGCCGAAGCTGCGGCGGCTGGTGGGGGTGTAATTATAATTAGCATTATCGTCCTATCCTTCTTACCTAGCTACCATACAATTGAGGGCAGGTCAGGGGGTAGAGGTGGGAAGTGCGTGATTCATACCTAACATCCACGCTCTCAAATACCCACGGCATGTCCCGAATCTGCATGTTGCCTGTATCCATGTAGCTGCTGAAGTACTTTGTGAAGTTGCTGTAGGAGGTTGAGAGGATCACGTTAAGCGGGTTCGTGTTTTCCGGGCGCTCGTCTTCGGGCTCGGTCTCTGTTATTGCGAGGAGCGCGGGGTATGAGAGAGTGTAGGTGTAGTTTTGGAGTTGTGGACAGAGCTCTTCGTCTTCGTCATCTGAAGATGAGGACGAACGGCGTGATAGGCCGCTGATTGTGAATGTTGCGGTGCCGTTGAAGTACCTATTCATCCTGGTGAGCATGAAGCATGAATGGGCCTAGCGGGAACGAGGGAGAATATAACGGAGACATACGACCCAACCCAGGGATAATAGTAATAGTCGAGCCCCGTGACGTTCTCTGGCCGGTAGTTTGTGTTTGGGTCGTAGTTGACGTCGTCGCTGCTGAGGACGGGACTTGTTAAGAGGAGCTCGAGGGCAAGATACGTGTATGCTTTGGGTCCGTGCATCGTCCCTGAATGTTTACTTAGGGTGAAGACGGGAGAGCGGCTGAACAATGAGCACAGATTTGCGGGGACCGCTGCATTATAGGTACCTCGCATACCCGCGGTGTGGGGGATTACGAGGCTCAGTGTTTAATTTTGAAATACAGCGAATTGCTTCGTTTACGTTGGTCTTGGCTGACTTGGCATTGTGTAGATCTTGATGGCTTGTGAAGATATTGTTGATCTGGGTAGCCACGGTAGTCCAACTTCGGCAAACCAAAAAGATCGGTTAATTCATTCCTGGCCAGGATTGGCAAACTCCAAATATCGCCTGACATCGGTTTTGAGCAAAAGCGCTCATGGATATCGTAACACTGGGGGAATAAAGTACTCATCGAAAAAAACTGCCCTCCGTAGGTGCTTTTCTGGGCAGCTGGTATATGATGCTGGGGTTCATGCGGAGTCCCTCCTTGATGCATGCCGTCAGAAATAAGAGATTCTCGACCGTGGAGTATGTGAGCGTCTGTTGTGGAGAGGTTGAAAGTGCATTGTCTCATTCGGCCCGAAGGCGCCGCTACCGCGCCCTTTCTTAAAGGATAGGTCCCAGGACGGCCTTCAGGGCAACAGACGTTGTGTCAGCCCCGGCGGCAACGAGGCTGCCCGTTTCAGCCATGACGGCGGACATTGACGCGGGCTGGCCCTGGATGTTCTTCATCGTGAGGAAGTAGTCCAGCATATCACTTTGTTCCTTGACCTCCTGCTGTCGACTGTTCTTTCGCCTGACCACCCGGTTAATAGAAAATTTGGCGAAAGCCGAGGGGAAAACTCGCCCTTTGACACCAAGGATCTGGCCAATCCATACAACGAGCGGATGCATGACAATGTATGACCGTCCGGGTAGAAAGCCAGTGTTTGCTATCCAGAACATAACCTCGTGAATAGTCTGAATAAAATCATCGCGATCTTGTGAGTCCTTGATAAGTCCCATTTGCTGGCTGAGGCGGGAATAGCGAGTGTATTGACGACGCCCAGTAGGCATCCAGGTAGCGATTAAGGACGGTCTTTGATGGAAGCTCGAGGGCTTTTGTGGAAGTGCGACCCTCTCCGGGTGGTAGACTCGATTATATCCTCGCCTTCTCCCAAGGAACATGTTGCTGAACATTAGGGAATCGGACAATTGCCCCCGTCCTTGATTGAATCCATTGAATGCCCTCGGGCAACAGCGCAGACATTGCGCCACGGTCAGGAGGGATGTCTCCGAATTTCCATCTGCAAAACGAATGATCCAAGGAGACGGTAGCAGCTGCACTGGCCCGGGCAGTAAGCTTTGTTCAACGGATTGGCGTGCCGAATGTGTCTTCTCCGCAGTGAGTAGGCCGTCTGAGGGGTATACAGTCACCAGGCAGCCCTGATTCTGCTCGGAGCTGGTCGATGTGACTAATACGGTCAATGAGAATCCGTTTTGAGTCGGCACTGCTAGAGTAGGTAATGCAAGCCGTGGAAGTTCGGGGCTTCTCCGGGTGCTCACATACCTCTTCTTCCGCACGCTCACATCCGAGCGATGCCGAGTATACGTGCAGTCTATCTGGCGATGATGGCACCACTTACACCGCGGCCGGGCGCTATCACATTTGGTCTAGTACGGTCAGCATGGGCCATCACTTGGTTCGTGAGACAGGCGGGGTGGCGTCTACTGCGTACCTTGCGGTGAAAACACAGTGGACCACCGTGAGGCCGGTTCGTCGCCGGATTTGACAGCTTTCATGGTAAGCTAAAACGAGCCACCCATCATTCAATGGAGAGCAAATAATGAGTCAAAGCTCAATTCATCAAATATGATTCGCCGGTATGATTATTGAACTGTTAGTGGGGTAGGCACAATTGGTTCTCGTCTACTTCGTACTCGACGCGACGACTCTCCGCACTGCGGGGAAGCGCCCGGAATATATTTTGACACGCGTACTCCTGGAGACCACCCCTTATTGAGACTAAAAGTCTTATACCGGAGTAAAATGACACTGCTGATAATCCCTCAACGACTCACCTATTCTACATAGTTCGGTATCGAAAGTTGAGGTTTTCATGTATATTTGAAGTCTTGGATGTCTGCCATGCTTGGCCATGGATATAGGTTCAAATTAGGGTGGTTGAGGGGAGCCAAGCGGAAGGAGGGCCATGGAAAGCATGATCTAGCTCTGGCTAATGATATCCAGGTGTTCGAACAGAGGAAGAATGGGCATCGAGAAGGTCGTGATACTTGGGCAGAGGTTCATTTGGAGTTCAACAAATGACCCGTGCTATTCGTGTTACCGGCGGCCGGTCCCTCATGTGGTATGTAGTATCCCTAGTATAAACCGTAGCAACGGGAGTTTGCCGGTGGCTGATTTAATCGCGGAGAATGGTGTACATAAATGGGATAGCTGTGTGATTTCAAAGGCCCTTGAGCGGAGATGAGATGCGGCACAAAGGAATGGCGCATTGCACCGGCGACTGCCTGGGATTTACAAGGCGTATCTCCCCGAGCCCGGTCGATGCCTATCTAGCCCATTTCGTGCGACTCCGAAGTACATTTTTGCTGACAGCTCGTCATTACAGTCAGGCAGGGTTCTGACAAGCGGTCCACTGGTTGACCCCCACAACATCTGGGGTATTCTCAGTGTTGGCGATCTGAACACTGCATGCTATTGAACGTTTCTAGAGATCTGATTGACCCAATCCTGCAGGTGAGTTCGCGCTAACAATGAATCTGGCTGGGCGCTGAGATACCACGAGGCTGATAAGGCTGCGAACGTGCGACGTCGGTATCCGCCGGCAGTCACGTTCTGATAACGGAGGTTGGAGGGTGATTGAGTTTAGCTTTGGGTTTCGGTATGCAACAGTAGTCGTAAGCGGACAAAATTATATCGGCTGAAACAGTTGCGCGTTTGACCAGGCATGCCTAGCAGCGGCCGGGCTACCCACCAAGCACCATAAGCGGTTCCTCTCAAATCTGCGGCAGATGTTGCAAAGCAAAAGCTTGCCTCCTTGTTGCAGCTCCGACAGAGGGCCGAGTTCAGTCGAAGCTCCGAGATCGAGAAAGCACTAAAGCAGCCAACAATTTGCCTCCCGTAAAACGATTTGTCGATGATAAGCAGCGGCTGGCAGTCCACTTTCGGGGAGACCCGCCTGGGCTCGCGTCGGCAAAGCATGCCACTTGACTCGCGAGGCCAGAAATGCCACGACTGGGATCCGTGGAAGGATTCGGCCTTGGCCGGCCTGACAGCCTATCGCGGGCGGTCCCACTTCTCGATCTAAGGGTCTGGCGCCTGGGCATACGGCCCCAACGATAACGAATTTTGCCCCAGGAACGCCGATAATAAAAACCCAGCGAGCCGGTCGTGTAAAATTCTGGAATGTCTCTTGTGCCGCTTGAATCCTGGTCTTGACGCAGTTTCGCGATCTCAGCAACTCCGCGTTGTTCTTTGCTACATTACCTGCCAGACACTATGGGGTACGCTGAGTGGATTGGTCGTACCAACTCGGCTGTGGCTCGCAGCCCTGTCGGTCGATGGTTTCGCCTGGAGGGGTCGGGACATGTATGTCTTTGAGCACTGCTTGACCTGCTTTGGACACTTTGCTCTTTTTGAGCTCGAGGGTGACTCTTACTCACTGATTCCGCGCTGCTAGCCCCGCGAGCGAAAAGGCTCCTACTTCTTCACCGAACTGCGCGCCGGCCTTGCGACGTTTTTCGCCATGGCATACATCATATCCGTCAACGCTAACATCACCAGGTACGTACCAGCGCCGGGGAGAAGAGTGCAACCTAGCGCATCGAGATGCTGACATACATGGTAGTGACACTGGAGGAACATGCGTGTGTCCTGCTGAAGACCTGGCAACGGCCTGCGAAAACAACACCGAATATCTCCTCTGCAAGCAAGAAGTCAACCGCGACATCGTCACCGCGACAGCTGCCATCGCCGCGATCGCGAGTTTTTTCCTCGGTCTCCTTGCAAACCTACCGGTGGCTCTTGCCCCAGGAATGGGTCTCAACGCATATTTCGCTTATACTGTCGTTGGTCACAATGGCACCGGATTGATCCCATACAGTCTTGCTGTGACTGCAGTGTTCGTCGAGGGCTGGATTTTCCTTGGGTTGACTTTACTCGGTATCCGACAATGGCTTGCTCGTGCTATCCCCGCTTCTATCAAGCTAGCGACCGGCGCCGGTATTGGACTGTACCTGACGTTGATCGGACTTAGCTATAGCGCTGGTCTTGGTGTTGTTCAGGGGGGCACCGACAGCCCTATTCAGCTGGCCGGTTGTTCATCGGATCTGTTCGGCGACGACGGGTTGTGCCCCTCGTCCGAAAAAATGCGAAACCCGACGATGTGGATTGGCATCTTTTGCGGTGGTTTCTTTACCGTCTTCCTAATGATGTACCGAGTCAAGGGTGCGGTGATTGCCGGTATCCTTCTGGTTTCCATCATTTCCTGGCCGCGCCCGACTTCAGTCACCTATTTTCCTCACACTGCGACAGGTGACAGCTCATTTGACTTCTTCAAGAAGGTTGTCACCTTCCATCCTATCAAGCACACTCTCGTCGCTCAAGACTGGAATATCTCGAGTCATGGAGGGCAGTTTGGCCTCGCATTGATCACCTTCTTGGTATGTTTGTACTAAGCCTCGAGAATCGAAGAGCGGCAGCTGACTCAGAATAGTACGTGGATATCCTCGATGCCACGGGTACATTATACTCAATGGCCAAGTTTGCCGGGGCGATGGATGAGCGCACCCAGGATTTTGAGGGCAGCGCGATGGCTTATGTATGTTCGCCGTCAGTAGCTGACAAACATCGCTGACTAGCAGTATAGATGGTTGACGCGATTTGCATTTCGATCGGCTCGTTGTTCGGTTCCCCACCAGTGACAGCATTCGTGGAGAGCGGCGCTGGCATTTCCGAAGGTGGCAAAACTGGGCTGACCTCGTGCATGACGGGTATCTGCTTCTTCATCGCCGTCTTCTTCGCCCCCATCTTCGCCTCTATCCCGCCATGGGCCACCGGTAGCACACTAGTCATTGTCGGCTCGATGATGATGCACGCCACGCTCGAGATCAATTGGCGGTACCTGGGTGACGCGGTTCCCGCTTTCTTGACGATCGCCATCATGCCATTCACATACAGCATCGCCGACGGATTGATTGCCGGTATCCTGAGCTACATCCTTATCAATGGAGGAGTGTGGCTCATTTCCAAGGTGACAGGCGGCCGAATTGCTCCTCCCAACCGCGAGGACGAACATGAGGCCTGGACCTGGAAGATACCGGGAGGATTCTTCCCACCGTGGCTGGTGCGTGCTGTCCATGGAAAGAAGGACTTTTGGCGGGCAGAGGATGAGGCCAGCAAGCTGAACTTCGGTGTGATGCCTCACGAGTCGTTATCGTCGCAGGATCGCGTTGCGGAGAAGCTCGCAGCCTCAAAGGAACAAGTCTCGGAGAAGTAACCTTTTAGTAAGGACTGTGGCGTCGCGAAATTGGAGAAGGTGTGAAACAGTATGTATATTCAGTTAATTATGTGCAGATGTATTTCCCTGTCAACGCGCCCTGGCGCGCAACCGCCAAAGCTGACAAATATGAGAAGTGGCTGTTAATTCATCAATCCTTGAAGAAAGGGTCAGTAAATATTTTGTATAAATGTTATCAGTAGATGGTCAGGAGATACAAGTCGGAATCCAATCCCTTCTGCATTCGTAGTGAAGTGATGAATACGGAGGCTGATGCGGGAGCAGTGGCGTGGAGAGAAATGGAAATGACTTCCGGTCTCGGTCGGCAGCAATCACCGCCCCGCAGCCTCAGGCACCACAGCAGCAGATCGAACCTCCAGGTTCTTCTTGAACATCTCTCGTGTTGCGAACCCGAAGAGAGGGGGAAACGCTTCAGTCCGCCCTCAACTCACGAAAAGTACGGATCTCTCGATTCCCAGCCGCATGTCAGCGAGGAAAGCCTCCTGACGATTGGTCACATCCGGCAGCGTGACCGATCGCCCATTAAGAATTCACCATCGCAGTCTGACTCGAACAGAAGCCACCGATTCCCTGCGACGACCACCCCGTGCCCTCGGTGTTCTTTCTTCCTATTGTTCCTATTCTTGGTCATCCCTATAATCCGTCCTTCCTTCTTCGGTACTCTCAGCATGGAGTGAAGCAGAATGCCCACCTCGAAGTCCCGTCCTCTGGTCCCGGTGTTATCTGACACTACCCCTCAAGATGCGCAAAAACGCAGAAAGAACGTCGGCACAGCATGCTCAGCGTGCAAGGCTCGTAAGCTAAAGGTACGCGATCTTTTCCATGCACAAATAAATTCCTTATGCTAATTGTCGTTTTTGCGAACAGTGTACCGGAGCACCTCCCTGCACCAACTGCCAAAAGAGCCGCGTTGAATGTACCCTTGACGAAACCGCCGATAAACGCCGCCGCGGTGTCCTGAAGCGGAAAATTGATGAGTTAGGTGATAAAGAAGATTTACTTGTGCGTCTCCTCGAGTTCTTCCGCCAGAGCAGCCAACGCAGCACGATTCCTCTTCTGAACCTTATCCGGAACCATGCCTCCCCCGCCGAGATCCGCTTCTATATCGATCATCAGCTGCCACGGTCGGATATGACGCAAATACCTGAGCTACTGAAGGCGTATGGGGATATGGAACAACGGTACTTGGCTGAACTACCGCCCAACCGCCGAATCCTTGACGCCAGAAGACCCTTTGACGCCCCACGCTTCTCCGTCCCCGCACGACCCTGGACTTGTATCACAGACGACGATGACTTTGTTTCTCGATTGATATCTTTATGGTTTACCTGGGTTCATCCAATAGTCAACTTTATCGATCGCGATCTCTTCATCCGTGACATGCAATCTGGTTCACTTTCAGCGTCATACTGCTCGCCTTTCCTAGTAAATATTATACTCTCCGATGCATGCGTACGTGGCTCTAAAGCTTTTAGTGCCTAAATTCAAAGCTCACTTGCTCTTTAGGCGTACTCGAGCTACTCTGCGTACGGGCTCCCGGATAACTTGTCGTCCGTGCGAACAAACTTCTACGCGGAAGCCAAACGATTACTTGACAAGGAGGACGGCCGCATCAGCTTGCCTACAGTGCAAGGCTTAGAAGTAATGTGGATGTGGTAAGAAAACCTCTCATTCCGGGCCTTCGATCCATTGGCTAATATCAGTAGTGCGTCGATAACTGGCCGTGACCGACAAGCTTGGATCATTGGTGGACAGCTCGCGTATTCAATTCGAGAGCTACCAGCACCCTCCAAGTTCCCGCCAGCATCCGATCCCGATGCGCTTTGTATGGCTAGAACTCTTAACCACACTAGTTGGGGGACATTCAACCTCGCCATGTATGTTTTCTATTCGCATCCGCAGCTCCCATTTGGCGCCCAGTGATCTGACCTGGCGAATAGGGTAAACGGCTTAGTGGTTAAGAAAGTACCTGTTGTTGGGCCTCCTTCTCAACCACTTGACTCTTCCCATCATCAGTGCAATAATGACATATGGTACTCGTACCCAGCTCAAACCAACAACGTGGATGCACATACCTTATGCCTGTTCAACGTCATGTGTGATCTGAACCGAGTTGCTTACAAACTTGGGCCAGCTCTTTTCTCGCCTACACCTCCTTTGTGTCGATTTCATATGGATAACGACAAACTAGATGCACTGCAATACTTAAACCACTGGCCTGACCGACTGCCGGGCTGCCTACAGGATCGCAACATCGATATTCCGCATGTCATCTCGCTCCAGTAAGTCCTTCGCCAACATGTGCAGGTATGCCAACTGACCTCGCTAGTATGCACTACCACACCATCATGACGGCCGTATATGGGTTGTTTCGAGCGCAGCCCGCATGTCTGCCGAGTCCCTCGATCTTTGGATCCAACTTCCGCGAAGCCATGCTGTCACCAGTTCACGCACTGAAAGAGAGTCTCTCGTCTGCACGCAGAATTGCCCAACTGACTCTTGTTCATCGTTCTAACTGGGGTTCCGACCACATGCCTGCTATCAACGTGCCTTACATCATGGTTGCCCTCTTCAGCCTACTTGAAGGCCTAGACAACCACATTAATCGCGACGCATTTATTTCGCTTGTCGCAGCAGCCGGCGCGTTCTCGCGTAGGTGGTCATGTACCCAGGCATACTTGCGAAACCTACAAAGTATAGCGCAGCAATCCAAGATTGTGCTTCCGGCCGAAACTGGCCCTTTTTTCTTGGAACTGGACCAATCTTGACAACTATCTTGGTTCTGACTTTGGAGCGAACAGTCATCGTTTAATGATACCCATATACTCGTTCTGCTAAGGATACATTAAGGAGTTTGGTTTGGTTTGGCGTCCAGGTTGGGCACATGGATATGGCCTTGGATTTTCACTAGTTTTGTCATTTCATAGTCCGCAATATATCAAATCATTTAAAGTCATAAATGGTCGTCACATCTCTTCCTCCAGAGTCATATATATCCGGACGGTAATCAAACCGTCTCCTTCCGCTGCACCTCGCCCAGTCTGAACGCCGTCGCCATTCTTCTCACAATAGGGATCTCTGTTTTATCATCGACCTCATTAACATCTTTGGTCGTGGCGGAATGGGCATTCGCAGGCTTCTCGATCTTCTCGCCGAAGGCATTCTTCCACCAGCTGGGCGCGAGTTTGTCCCACCAGTGCCAAATCGCCCAGATAATCATCGTCGCGAAGGTCAAGGGCAGCGTCACCGCCCAGTAGAGCCAAAATTCGTGGGCCATGAGCCAGGTGTTTCCGGGGTCCGCTTGGAAGCTGAAAAAGTTGGTGCCGAATAAGCCCTTTGCCAGTCAGTGCTGTTGCTGGAGCAGATGGTTTGCACGTGATGCGATGGCTACTTACAGAAACAAACGTTCCTGGCAGATACACCATACTCACTACCGCGACCGTCTTCATCATGTTGCTGTCAGTTCGCTGATCGCGACCAAAGCTTTGGGATACGAGGTTGAACGCCTGCGATTTCATTAGCTCCCCTTCCTAGATGGGACAGTTATAGTCGTGCCAGGACAGGTGTGTTACCAGGTTAATCTCGTTCTGGTGCCGATCATTCAGCGATTTTGATCGCGTTTTCAGCGAGTGTGCTCTCTTTTCCTCATGGAGGATTTGCTGACGCACTTTCATCCACGTCCCCAGGTTCTGGCGAATGTTCTCTTCGTCATCATGCCGCCAACGCTCCTGCTCTTGGGCCATCATTCGCAATGTGTGCTGTGCCACATCAATCGTCTCTTGGTAATGAAATAGATGCCGAAGAATGTCGTGGAGGAGGGGGAAGTTATTTGGTTTGTGCGCTTCGTTGGATCTGGCCTATTGCACAATCTAATCAGCATGCCTAGACGATATCCGTCGCCGGAACCAACGGACGCACCTTTTCTTGATCCCGCACCAAGTCTCTCAGAAGCCAGAACGCTCCGTTGTATTGGTCGAGAATCATCCGAGCAAAAGCCGCGTGCCACGAGAAGGGGTTGCGTCTTCGTTCATCGGCGGACGGGATCTTGAGGCGGAATGCTTCCTGCGCCAAAGGGGACTCGAAAACGTGAACAATCTGTCGGCCGGTTTCCGCGTTCCAGTCTACATGAATAGTAGGCTGTTTCCAGCTATAGTCCATTGCTGACTTCACTTCCTTGACTTTGAAACATGCCCAGGAGGCTAACGCGTTGTTAGTTCGAAAACATGCGCGAAAGGACATGGGCACGAACCTGCTGGTGTGACTCTGGGATCGCAAGCGCCGTAATCGCAGTGGAAGGAACCATTGATATCATCGACTAGCACCGGCCAGAACTCCTCCTGGAAGTTGCGCTTGTACTGCTGCCCTTCGTCTTTGATGGAATTCTGGGCTTTGACAAATGCGGCGGAGAGGAACCTAGTTGCGCGATGTCAATGCAAAGACCAGGAGAAGAAGCAAGCGAGGTGGATGTGCGTACACGAGGAAGTTGACATCCTGCTCGCGCTGTGCGACACAAGTCACAGTCAGTCAGTCTTCTATGCCACCTCAACAGGCAGCAATCGAGATGTACCTTCAAGATATCCAGATCATTCCCACATTCCTGCCACTCGGCATCTTCCAGCTATTGGTTAGCCAGCAACTCAAGGTTTAGATGAAAGATATCGCTGTACCAATCTCCTTGAATATCTGGATCAGCGGCGGGTCAGGTTTCGTGGTCTCGATTGGGTTCATCGCAGGCAAAGGTATAGATTCAATGACATTATCGACGAGGCAAATTCTCGCGAGAAAGGCCGGGCACAAAGCGCTTGTTATAGGGCGACCGCTTCTTTGCGCTCAGGGGGGGTCGCGGCGAGGCTGGAATTCGAGTCCTTTTTCTTTTTTTACCCCAATTCGCCTGGACCGACCCGGAGCCGCAGCTGGGCGCTACGCCGGCGACATGGTGTGGGATTCGCTCACGTCGATTGGCCGACAGTGACTGCTCACGATTCGTCGCGCAGCCTGACGGCAGGAGCTGGCGACTGGAATGTTGATCTATCGACATCGAAAGACTGATTCGGCAAGATGCGCCTATTCAATGAAAGTCATACAGGGATGCGTGGCAGGCTGCGTGCACCCGTCCAGGAAGTACGCGCCCACCTTCCCGCTCAGCAGCCGGACGGTGTTGCGCTCGACGTGATGCTGTGAGGCTGCGAGGCTGCGCAACCGGTGGTCGGTGATTTGTCCGATTTTGACAGTTCGATGAGGTCATGAGGATGCATCAAGGCTGTCCGACTTTGAAATAGATGATTTCGTTCGCCGAACGATATGGCTTTGCTAGCGGCTCAAATCGAGGCTGTGCTTTCAACGAGCGGCAAGGCGCGTCGCGGAGTCGGAAGAGTCCGCCTCGCCGGCCTCTGTGCGTCACAAATCACGATCAATCCTAGATCGCTACCTTATCGGACTTCGGAATAAAACGTTTTTGCCGATGAGATACTATGGAAACGGCAAGTAGGGCATTCTTGACGGAGCTTGACAGTGATGAGCCAGCATATGTTGGCTGCAGGCTGCGTCTCAAACACTACCCTAGGTACCTCGGCAGATCGTCCACGGCCAAACAAACAGCGATGCACCACCCTGCAGGGCATCCCCTTTTATTTTTACTTGGCCTCCAGGGATAACAAAAACACGAAATATGATTTTCTTAAATTGGTTGGGTGCCGGTAGATGATCATAATGGCGCCGGACAACACCAACATCCTCCCCTCCTACAGTCAGATCGGCTGCATTGGCGCTGGGATTAGCGGGATCGCTCTAGGCGCCACGCTGAAACGATGGTATCAGATGGACGACATCCAAATCTTCGAGCGACATAGCGACTGTGGTGGTACCTGGCATACTAGCTCCTACCCAGGTATGCTCGCCTTGATGTATGACGTGCTCCACTAACGTAGTGACTTGTTCTACGCAGGCTGCGCATGCGATGTGCTTAGCGCTCTCTATAGCTACTCATTTGCGCAAAACCCTGGATGGACCAAGCGCATGCCTGCGTACGCCGAAATCAAGGCATACCAGCAGGATGTGGCCAAAACGTACGGGCTACGCGAGAAAATGACATTTCGCACAGAAGTCAAGGAGTGTACTTGGCGGAAAGATGCTTCGCGATGGCTCATGGAGTTGCGCAATGTGGACACAGATGAAATTTCATATCATGAGTGTCAGATAATTTTCGGCGCAACAGGCGTATTAGTCGAACCTCGCGCTTGCGACATGCCCCTCGCGTCGACATTCATTGATACGCTGTTCCACACAGCTAGATGGAATCACGACGTTAGCCTGGGAGGCAAGAAGGTCGTCGTCATTGGTAATGGCTGTGTGTCTCCTCCATTCCCGAGACTGCCAGGCCCTGTTAATTGCGTTATGACTTACAAATTTCAGGCACTGCGGCGCAGGTTGTCCCTGCTATCATGGAGAAAAGCGGTTTAGTAACGCAAATCATTCGCAGTCAGCAATGGATCGCTGAAATGACAAACTTGCCGTACACCCCTGCTGTGGTATGGGCTTTCAAGAACATTCCCTTTCTCCAGACGCTGCATCGCTTCGGTATATTCCTCGGCACTGAAGCCGACTGGCGGCTGTTCCCTATGACCAAGTCCTCTGCCGAATATCGAAAGAAGCGACGCAAGCAGATTGAAAGTTATATGCGGGAAAACTGCACCGGTCAAGTACCATGACATTCTCATCCCGGACTTTGAAGTCGGTTGCAAGGTATAGCCCCATCACAGTCCCCAGCTATCCTTTAATAATGTGCCTTAAGCGCCGAATTTTCGACTGCGGTTATCTTGAGTCAATGCACAATGAGAAGTTCCTCCTCACAGATGCCAAGATTCTCGAAATTCTCCCTGAAGGATTACAGACGTCGAATGGGCTTATTGAAGCAGACGTCATCGTCCTCGCGACCGGCTTCAAAACTAATACCTTTTTACCGGACATGCAGGTCTATGGTCGAAACGGCAAAAGTGTCGATGAGCACTGGAGCCGCCAGGATGGCCCAGGGGCATACAACACGTTGGCGATGAATGGATTCCCAAACTACTTTATGCTCCTCGGTCCGAACACAGTGACCGGGCATACTTCGACTGTAATGGCCGCCGAAAAGTATATTTACAATTCACCATTCAGAGTTCATGCTGATTTTCTGTAGCGCGGTTAACTACGCACTTCGCATCCTGAAGCCCGTTCTAGACGGCACCGCATCATCTGTGGAGGTCAAAGCTGATGCGGAGGATACCTACATCCCAGAAATACAGAGTGCCGCCCAAAACACGGTTTGGCACGCTGGGTGTCACTCGGTACGCTTGCTTCCCTCAACATAAGCAACATCTCACAGGGCGCTGACTTTGTACACAGTGGTATGTCAACGAGAAGCGCTGGAACGCGATGGCGTTTCCATGGACGCAGGCACACTTTTGGTATAGAAGTCTGTTTCCGATTTGGAAGGTCTGGGATATCAAGGTTCGTCCTTCGTTTACTCGCTCTGAGAAGGATAAACAATGACGATGATGAACAGTCCGTTCAGAGACCGGCTACCCGGGCCTGGAATCGGCTACTCTTGGTGGTGGTTATTCTCATCAACTTTGCAATATACAATATCGCAGTCACTAAGCGCAGCCTATTATTGTTGATGGGGATGGTGGGTAAACTGAAGCAGGGGGTCACTGCGTAAGGCATATCGCATTCGCCTCTCGTTAGAATATTGTCCTATATGGTAAGCGGTTGCAACGATCCTCTGGCCTATAGCTAACACATTGCAGTTGATATACAATTTCCAGTATTCCTCTACGCTCGACAAGTGCCACAGTTAAACCCTATCCCAGAACACTTGGGGACGGTGATAAAACGGACATACCACTCTCGGTTTTGCTTACTGTATTTGGCATTGACGAGCGGTATCTACGCGCACAGCTCACTGGGAGACACTGATTCAAGGCAATTTAGACCGAACCGGACTTTAGCGCCAGCTCCGGATATAGCATCTCTCAGTGGCGTTTACTGCGTCAACGTCTGCAAGCTGTACTTGAGCCGCAGTGCACTAACCACTGATTATGTGCTTCTGTACGCATGCAGGCCAGTATGATGGCGGCACCGTGTCTTTTTGCGCGACTCCAGGAATTGCCGAGAAGGTCACCATGGGCCATCACTTAACTCCGTCCATCACGCTTGGAATATGTACGTATAAGAGAAGCTTTCCCACGTCGTTTTATAGTTCTCTTCCATCCTCAATATACTTCGATCCATCGATAGCCGGTATCTACAACCATCTTTACAGCCATGGCTCAAGTCACACCAATAACTGTTGTCGACAAGATTGTCGGGCCCATTGGCTTTGGCCTTATGGGTATGTTCACTCACTAGCACTTCTGTCACCCCGTTCTTATCGGTTCCAGGTTTCAGTCGCCCCTGGGCCCCCGTCGAATACTCACTCGCGGCAGAGGTCATGAAAACTGCGCTTGAACAAGGAGCCACGTTCTGGAACGGGGTGAGAAAAGCTTCCGATTTCTTCCTAGGCCACGACGTACAACAACTAACCTGGCTAGGGCATCCACTATGGGACACCAACCTCCAACTCCTTGCACCTCCTCAAGCACTACTTTACCCAGTATCCTGAAGACGCCAATAAGGTGGTTCTCAGTATCAAGGGCGGGTACGATATGGCAACACATACACCCGACGGTAGCCCCGAGGGGATCCGCGCCTCTGTGGAGATAGCACTCGCCGTGCTGGATGGGGTGAAGAAGATTGATGTCTTCGAATGCGCCCGAGTGGACCCCAAGGTCCCGATTGAGACTACAATTGCAACCCTGGCGCAACTCGTGAAAGAGGGCAAGATTGGAGGCATAGGCGTTGGTGAGGCTAATGCTGCTACGATCCGTCGCGCGCATGCAGTGCATCCAATTGCGGCGGTGGAGGCCGAACTGAGTCTATTCACGATGCATCCGCTGCAGAACGGGATTGTCGATACTTGTCGAGAGTGTATGTCTTCCTTCCCTATTCTACGGATACCTCGCTTTTAGGGTATACTGATGTCTTCCCAGTGAACATCCCCCTCATCGCATACAGCCCCCTCGGTCGTGGCTGGCTGACCGGCCAAATTCGCCAGTATTCGGATCTCGCGGAGACCGATATGCGACGCATGCTTCCACGATTCCACGCCGACGTTTTCGCCAACAACTTTAGAGTTGTTGTAGCTGTCGAAGGCATTGCGAAGCGAAAGGGCGTGACCCTTGCGCAGGTGGCCGTTGCTTGGGTTTGTGCCCAGGGCGCTATTCCTATACCCGGTGCTACGACAAAGGAGAGGGTCTTAGAGAACCTCAAGGAGGTTATGTTAGAGCCGGAGGAGTTGGATGAGATTCAAGGGGTTCTTGAGGGCTTGGAGGTACAAGGGGAGCGATATGGTGGCAGGCATGAGCAGTATCTAAACTTGTAGGCTTCGGAGCCTCCACAAGTCGGCCCCTATCTTCCCTAGTTACGTGGATATCTAACACCATATATAATGCATTGCCTCTTTGTACCCGTTCCAATGATTGTGACCATCCGTGTCCCATCCATACTCACCGTGATACAACTGTACGATAAACGGTAAGAATACCGGTTTAGTGGGTCAAACGCAGTCCGATTCCGGACCCATCGACTCCATCCGCCTAAATGACTAGATCAAGGCCAGCTTCCAAGCTCGACACTCATTCCCATCTTCTCTCCTAGCATGCGCATCATTTTCTCACGCCTTGCTATACATTCCATCAAGCGTAACTCCGTCTTCATCACTAGAAAGTTCTCCTCCATTATGACGCAAACCAACACACCCACCGCCGTCTCGCTGCCCAGCTCAGAGCAGTTCTACCTCAACAACAGCCGCGGCGAACAATACCTCATTCAAGTATCCTGGCCTCTGCACTGGAAAGACCACAAGCCCGACACCGATCGTAATAAGGTCCCAGTTATGTTCGTACCATACTCTCCTTCCAAGATTCTATGCTAACCAAACTCGCAGCTACATTGTCGACGGCAACGCTCTCTTCCTAACAGCAACCGAAGCCCTCTGGCGGCGCTCCGCAGACTCGCACTACTGCGGAGGCGGGATCGTCGTCGCAATCGGATACCCCCTAGCAGGGACCGGCAAAGTCTACCACCGAGTCCGACGCGGCTTCGACCTTACTGTGCCCACGCCCGAGAAACCCGTCGAGGGCCACGGCGGCGCAGACATTCTGCTCGATTTCATCGAGCGCTCCGTCCGCCCCGCTGTGCGCGAGCGCTTCCCCGACGTAAGTGTATCCCGTGAAGCACTTTACGGACACTCGTATGGCGGGCTGTTCGCCCTCCATGCGCTCTTCACGCGACCTACTATGTTCGACGCCTTCATCGCGAGCAGTCCGTCCATTTGGTGGAACGAGCGGTGTGTTCTAGATGAAGCGAAGACATTTGTCAAGACCATCAAAGAGAGCGCCGTCTACAAGAACGGGGAAAAGGCACCCCCGACGCTGATGATGTATGTCGGCGGCTTGGAGCAGAATCCACGTCGGTGGAATGATGAGCCTGATGAGAGCTGGCAGGGGAGAAAGCGTGATGCAGCGATCTTTAATATGCGCGTTAACCTGCTCGAGCTTATGGGGTTGGTACGGGGGTGTACGAGACTGCATGCTGCTAGCTTTGATGAGTATGCTGGTGAAGACCATGGGACTGTGATGGCTTGCTCGATGAGTAGGGGGTTGTCGACCTTTATGGAGGATTGGCCGGTGCCAAGAGAGGAAAGTGTATAAAAAATTTTACCTGCTATAGCAGTGTTAGATTATAAGCACGAGTGGTATTCGTCGGCTTTAATATCAGTTGAACATGCTTATTCTGCTGGTATAGATGCCCGTCTTGTCTCCACGATCATTATCTTATCCCGATGGTATATATTTCTGTACACCATGTCATTGATGTAACACACTAAGCAGCTGGTTGTGTTCGAAATGCCCTTCATTCTGACCAAAGAAACACCACATCGTCCGATTTTCAAGAACTCCAACAAGCTCACATGTATTCCAATAATTGACGCATTAAGCGACCGATAATCGAAGCATGAGCACAGCGCGTATCTCGCCATCATGCAAACGATTACGCGATGTGGGGATGATTTCCGCTGATAAAACCCGCGTCTCCAACTTCCCCTCGGGCCTCGACAGTTTTTAAGCGAAACTCAAGCTGAACGCGATTCAGCTTGATATACATTCAGAAAAATAATGTCAGAAAACCACGGCGACACTGCGCCTCTGCTGGGCGAGCAGCCGCAGCCTGAATATGGCGCCGTCGAGGACGCGCCACCGGTCGCTGAGCCGCGCACCTCGTTCAAGCGCAATCTTGGAACGGCCGAGGCATTCAGCATCATCATTAGCATCGTCATCGGGAGCGGGATATTCACATCGCCTGGCTCCATCGATACAAATGTCCCGTCGCCTGGGTTCGCGTTGATCGTTTGGGCTGTCGGTGGGCTTTTGGCGTGGACTGGTGCTGCGACGATGGCGGAGCTTGGCACGGCGATTCACGGAGAAGGTACAGCATTCAGTTGGGGTTGAAGAGAGCAAGATGTTAACAGATCAAAAACAGGCGGAGTGCAGCCCTACCTGCAGTATATCTTCGGCGATGTTTTCGGATTCCTAGCTGCGTGGACGTGGATCGTTGCTGTGATTCCGGCGTCGCTGGGGATCATGAGCATCGTCTTCGTGGAGAGCGTTTTCTCTGCCATCGGCGAAAACAACCGGACGCAGGGAGCGCTGCACAAGTTTCTCTCGATTCTCGTCCTTATTGTCTTTAGCATGGCCAACGGCATCAGCACGAAGGTCACGAATCGCCTGAACCGATTCTTCGTCACGGCCAAGTTCACGGCGATGGCGGCGACGGTCGTCGCAGGGCTTGGTGTCGTTGTGTATCATCTTGCGGCGCATACGGATAAGTCGACCCAAGATTGGTGGTCAAAATCCTGGTTTGGGTACAGGACGAGCGTTGGGCCGGATGGAGATGAGATCGATTGGAGTAAGGTGAATGGGTGGGAGATGCTCGGCCATTACTCTGCTGCGCTGTATGGCGCGCTCTGGGCGTACTCTGGATGGGATAAGGTATGCCTTGCCTTGATTATTGTTGAATATGGTTCGCTTTACTAACTTGTGCTAGGCTATCTATATCACTGCCGAACTATCAGCGCCTGCCCGACAACTCCCACTGGCTATCAACACTGCAATCCCTATTATTGTCGGTGGCTATATCGCTGTCAACGCTGCGTACTATATTCTGCTCCCATGGGATGTGGTCTCTACAAGTGACAGCGTGGCCGTGACCGCGTTCAATCACCTCCTCGGCCCCGGCGTTGGCCTGGTTGCTGCCGCGGTTATTTGTATCGTCGTCGCCGGTGCACTACTAGGAAGCGCCTTCGTCGGAAGCCGCATGATCGTCTCCGCCTCGAACAAGAACTGGCTACCGAAGTTCCTCGGCGTAGTCGGTACCATCGGTACCAGATCCGAGGCACGCCCAACCACATCTGAATTCAGCGAGTCCTCCAACGAGTCGGACGCTCCAGTCAACGCTCTCATCTTTTCGACAGCCTGCTCAGCGCTGTATATCATATTCGGCAACTTCCGCGCCCTGATCACATTCAACGGGCTGGGAGAGTACAGCTTCTTCTTTTTGACCATGGTCGGTGCGCTTATTCTGCGGTTCCGTGAGCCGAAGCTGCATCGTCCCTATAAGCCGCTCATTATCATTCCAATCCTGTTCACCCTGGTCAGCGGGTTCGTGGTTGCCCGCGGGGCGGTCTTCGCACCGTTCCAGGCGGCTGTGCTTATTGCAGTTTGGGGATTGGGATTGGCCTTCTATTGGGCGAGGAGGTGGTGGTTGCGTCGGGCGAGCGCCTGAGAGTGACGGGAACCTATGGTCACCGAATCACAAAAGAGATGAATATTTTTTCCTACGTTCGGCGGTAATTGTGTCAGTTGTCTCTCAATAACATAGTCTGGGACGCACTGCATCCGCCCCTTGCGACAACTATGCAGCAGGCCAGACCAAATATAAATTTCATTCTACTACGTCATATATCCCAGTAAAGCGGTCCGATGAACTACTGATCAACAATCGGTGTCAACAAAGCCCCACAGATCTACAATCGATCTCTCTTCTTCAGTAAATCCAGGAGCAAGTGTTCGGTAAGCGCATCGTCATTGCACCCGCTCACCTTCAGCTTTGCATTGAAATGTCGTACAGGCGGAGGTGGCCTTGTGGTTTTCTTAACGCCGTGATTTAAGATCTCGCCCTTTCCAATTAGGGACCATTCGTTCCTTCACATCATTACATCGAAATGACACGAACAACAATCCAAGTCCCCAAACATCCCTGGCTCGACCAGTTCTTCCATCACTGGCAGGAGACACCTGACCGTGTATCTATCCGCGATCTTGAAACGGGCAAGGAGGCAACATTCACAGAGTTCCTTTATGAGGTTATTGCCCAACGCGACCGACTGTATAGCCAACTAAGCCCGGAGACTCGAGAACGGCTTCAGGACTCGGCTGAGGAAGTCTTTATTGCTATTATTGCAAGCGCAGGGTTTGAATATGTAGTGCTGCTGTTCGCGATACATAGTCTGGGGGGTATTTTGGTTCCGCTGAGTACGAGCCTACCATTGCAACTTTGATATTTCGCTTACTCGTTTCTCAGGACCGCAAGTACACCCTGAAGAAGCCCGCTACTTCTAGGAACATGCAATGCAACTCTCATTACCAGCAGCCAGAATACATCTGACCACGCGAGCGAAATCTCATCTTACCTGTCCATACCTCATCTCACATTCTCCCTATCACACCTGACCGACCAAGAGCTCTCAAACATCCACTTCGAGCTCAGTGACCTAGATAACACCACACCCTTCGATGAAGATAGAGGCTTCGTCCTCCTCTACACCTCCGGCACAACCGGTCCCTCGAAAGGCGTCCTCTCCAGCTGCGGCAGCATCCTAACCGGGACGAGAAACTACCTCGACAGACTATCCTTCTCGCCCGAGGACACATGGCTGCACCAAATGCCAGCGCACTGGAAAGGCGGGTTCGACTTCTTGCTTGCGGCAGCATACGCGGGCAGCTGCATCGAATTCTGCGGTAGCATTTTCAGTCCAGCCTGGTTCTGGGAGCGGATGCGCAGCACGCCCGCAGCAAGCCCCTGGATTGAAGGCGTTGTGCCGGTGACGTGTTTCCTTGGGACGCCGACACTGCTCGCGGCGCTGAAGGGGAGTCTCGATCAGATTGGTGATCAGGGGCAGAAGGCGCAGGCGTTGAAAGGGTTGAGTGGGATTCGCGCTTTGCTGACAGGTTCGCTCCGTGTTCCGGAGTCGAGTAAGGATACGTGGAGGCAGCTCAGGGGTGGGAAGGAGTTGGTGAATATGTATGGATTTACGGAGGCCGCTGGGATGGTTTCGATGACGGATTGGAGAGTCACTGGGAAGAAAATCGTCAGTTTTTCCCATGAACTAAGAAAAGTGCATATGGTACTGATAATCTGGAATAGAATGATTGTGGACCGCATAACCCGCAATTCAAGGTCAAAGTGGACGACAACGGCGAAATTTGCGTCAGAGGGCCGCTTTTGATGAAACGGTCTGTCTTACTACGCGAATCGTCGGAATATCCTTAACTAACGATGAACAGATACATATCGTCTGACCCCAATGTCAACAATAACGTATTTGACGCCGATGGGTTCTACAAAACCGGTGACCTGGGATCTGTCGGCCTAGGAGGAGAAATCACAATATCTGGGCGCGCAAGTCAAGATGGTCAGTATACTGCTACTGCACATAGCATCTCCCCGTGTACTCCCACGCAGTCTGCTATCGGGTATCTCATACACACCTCGAGCCATGCTAACAAAACCCAGTCATCCGATTCGCAGGCTACAAAGTCCACGCCGCCGACCTCGAAGACCCAATCCGGACATACCCAAGCCCCGCGATCACCCAGGTATTCGTACTCGGCGTTGCAGACGAAGTGTACGGACAACGAATTGCAGCCCTGATACTAACAAAGGCCGACTCGCCCGAAGAGAAACAACCGATACAGCTCGCCCGTCTGCGGTGGTATCTCGCCGTCGAGCAGCCGCCCTCAGCGCAACTCCCCGCGTTCAAGCTCCCGACGCTGCTACGGATTCTTCCTGAAAGTGAATTTCTCGCGGTGACGGATAACGGGAAGCCGTCGAAGCGGAAAATGGAAGAGATGTATTTTGGCCGCGCTCGGGATGGGCAGGGCGTTGAGGGGTGGGAGAGCGAGGTGCAGGTGTGGGATTTTGCCACCAAAGAGGAGTTCCCTGGGGATCGGGCGTGGGATTGGGAGGGACGTCCGCCGGTTTAGGCTCTAGCGAACAGTATTTGTCCTGAGCCCTTGTCTGAGTTTCATCTGAGTTAAGCACGATTCTCGAAGCTAGATATCTTGATAGAATGTCAGCTGATGATTGATATGCACAACGTATATCTGGTCACTTGCATCTCGAGTGAGAAACCGATACGGAGTTTGCTGTATTACCATGGCGTATGCTGAGCCCATAGGAAGACCGCACAGGAAACGCCCTCCACGGCTGGGTCGCTTCACTTCACCTAGCCGGTGCCTTGGTGGCTCCCATGCCCATGCAAACCTCCGCAGCTGACTCCTGGAAAGCCGGCGGCGACGCGTGGCAAGCCTTGGCCGGGCCTGCAAAACGCACAATAGACTAGGGCTGAGAGCGGCGCTGTCTCCCTTATTCGACAGACTAGATATGCACGATGCAGGGGTATCACTTCCTCCAGCTGGGGCTTCGGCTTCTGCACCCACTCGCCACTCCCACGCGTACGCCACAAATGCGAGCACTCTTGTCTGAAAGACTCCTAAGCCGACTGACTCGAGCTGGAGGGGTGCTCGCGTCCAACTTGCATGATTGCGACTGCCTCAGCCTAGGGTGGTCTTCATCGGTCGAGGCAGCTTCAAGCACAGGAGGCCTCTACAAGGCAAACCGATAAAATAATGGATGCACTGCCGCTACTTCCCTGTTGGAGTTCTTTCCATAGCCGAAGCCGCAGCCGGCCCCCCGGCTGGCTGCCTTCCCAACGGGCGTCGCTTGCTCCGTCCGCTGCGGCGATAGCAAGGACCCAATCGATGTGATGGCCGATTCGGTTAGCGCTACGTACGGGTGGCGTTGCTCTTGACTGTGCCTGATATCGGCGTAAGGCAGAACTCTCTTGCTCCTATTGTGATCAGTGGGCGCGCGGCGTGGGGGATGAATGGGTCTGGGTTTAGTGCAGGCGATAGAACTAGCTTTCTTGTGGGCGCTGCACACTGCTATAGGTGGTTGTCAGCTGAAAGCATATGGCCTATCCACTCCGTACACATTTTTGTGTGCTCTTTTACGCACTGTCTTTTCACCTGGCACCCAGAAGTGAGATCTTATAGGGCTTGTCCTAAAGATGTTGCTTACGCTTTGTCAAGGGCCATGGTAGACTTCGAGCAGTTATAGCGATACAGCCACCTGCTCGCAGCAAGTCATCAGACAAGTAAAAGGCTCTTCCAGTGGTAACAACTTTCTCACCACCTATCTTTTGCTACTACCATTGAGACCAAAGGTTGCATTGTAACTTAAGCAGTAATACCAGTGTATTACGAGGTCCGGGAGCGGCCTATCAATCTAATCAGATCAGGTGCTCCACTCGCTAAGGGTCTGGGCAGGCCACAACACAAATCTCCTCTCTCCTCGCCCACTTTTCCCTTCTGATTCGACCAACAATGGAGTGGGAGAACGAGCTCTGCCCTCGTTCGACTCTCACAAAAACATAATTGCGTACTACGCTGATGGAGCCCCGTAATTGGGCGGCGATTGACAAGGGTCTTGGCCCCATTCCTTGTCCCTGTTCGAGGTCCCACCTGGCTGTGCCATCGGCCCCGTTCACTAATTCGGTTCAGCTCCAGCTTAGCTTCAGAACTTGTCCGAGACCCCAGGCTGGTGTTGCCGCTTGGTCAGAGCATAAGCCAGCCGCCGTCAATAATCCCACTTCTACGAGTCAGTGACCGAAAACCTCGATAGAGAGACGATAGCGGCGAGATAAATGGTTCGACTTTTACCCTTTCTTTCCTTGGCTACCAAGCTAGCAGGAGTACGGACAGTCTCTAAACCCCGGTTGGGTTAGCTAAGGATTGGACACGGCCTTGGCGAATGAGGCATTTTGGCTGGCTGGCTCCTTCTGCTGGTGTCATCCCAGACTAGAGGCTATCGAGGAAAGAGCGACAAGCTGTCTAAATGATTCACGGCGACGATGAGATTGACCTGCGAGCACATGATACCCAAGCATTTCTGCCATCAAGCTGGATTCTCCTTCTAGTCTTACAGTACAATCTTCAAACACTACTAGGCGGACTTCCATACTGGCCAGCCTCCCATTCTTCCTTCATAATCCGGTAGCGGACTTCGCCCTCTTCAATCCCGGGCGGCGGCGTCGGATACTCGTTGAACCACGTATCGACATGATTCATGCCCAGCTTCTCCATGACCTTCCTGCTGGGCTTGTTGACAGTCATCGTCTCACCAAAGACCTCGTTCAGCCCCAGTCCCTGGAACGCATGCCTTATGACCTCCCTTGACCCTTCAGTCGCATACCCCTTGCCCCAATGCTCCCTGAGCAGTCTGTATCCCGTCTCTGAGCGCGACCTGTCGAAGTTCTCGGTTGGTTTGGTGATATCCTTGGGGGTTGCGGCGAGAATCCACCACCCGATGGGCTCTCGGTGGCCTTCGGCGTATGCTACCCAGGTTCCAAAGCCTGGGAGGTAGGTAGAAGACTTGAGCAGCCAGTCGTGCACTTGCTTTGTCTCGTCGTCTGTGAGCGGCCGGCCGAACCCGATGTGCTTCATTACCTCGGGATCTTGGTCGAGGGCCTTGCTAAGCGGGTAGTGTTCGTCGGCGTAGGGGACGAGCCGCAAGCGTGCGGTGTGCAGGGTCGCTTGTGCTTGCGTCTGGGCCATGCTGAGTGCTGAGTTGGCAGTGGGGTTGCCGGCGTGTCCGAGGACAGGTTTCTGAATCGTGTATAACCGTGGCGCTGGAGAGGCGAGGCGAAGCGGGAAGGCGTGAAATCGGTCTGCTCACCAAGCTGACACTTCAAGATAAGGTTCTGAGCACCGGCATTCTGCACTCTGCCTTATATGCTTGGGCTCAATGGTCGGACTCGGCATACAAGGGCCAGAGGCCAAGCTCTGGATGCTCAGCCTAGACATCATGGCAGCTAAGGAAAGGCAAGGATTGGCACTGAGTGCAACTCTATCCCTGTAAGATGCTTATTGCTTTTTGCTTGTTTACTGCTGCGGTAATCACTACCCTAGTTCAACTAGGCTGCAGCTCCTAGCGCTTACCTGTGATTGGACTTGTGTCTCTCCATCCCGCGAGGAATCAGCTCTCGAGTCCCGAGATCGGCTTTGAGTTGAATGAAGTGACCGTGCCAAGGGCCGTGAAGACAAATTCCCATCCCTAGCCAGTCTTGTCCGTCTGGGCACTCTACTCCGTACAGAATTGCGAGGAGGGCATGGCAAGACCCCCTTGGCGCCAAGTGCATTAGATCAGATTAGACTGATAAGACCCTTGGCGCGTCGCTCGCTTAGGGTTATGGCCAATGTGCTCGAGTCTGTGTCTCTTGGCCACCGTTTTAGCTCCTGAGTGCGCTGACCGGCAGAGAAGGATACTTGATTTGGTGTGGGCAGGCTAATTTCGGTCCACTTCACTGGTTTCTGCCCTGATTTCAGTTGTCATACGGCTTTCGAACAAGCAGGAAATCGGATTCCAGATCTGGCTGATCTCAATGGCTCTTAATTGGAGACTACTGGGGAAAGCGCTGAAAGACCCTACTCTAACGTGGGGTGGAGTGCTGGAGCAAACCTCCATTGCCGGACCAGGCAATGCAAGCGGGTTATCCCGGTGCTGGTGGACGCAAGGGTGGCAGGGTCAGCATTCCATCACACGCTAGTAATGATACGCTGGCCCACAATTGAAACACCCCCATGCTGCCCTCCTCGTGACGGTGCTTGCTTTTTCCCGGTGGCACAGTGCTCCCATCGAACTCTGCTGCCGCGCTTCTTCCCTCCCTCGGCACAGTCTCGACCGGCCGCAATACGAGAAAAGAGATCAGATTTTTCCAGCAGGATCAAGCTAAGACTTTGAACTTGGGGGGTCCTTGCATGTGCACGACCGTCAGACGAACCAAGCTTGTGCATTCTTCCAGAGCCAGGCCTGGCTACCGTTGCCACTTGACGCCCACGTTGTTAGGCGATTTTATCTCTCGGATCTAATCAATCAATCCATCAGTCAAGCGTAGACCCGATTCGCCTTTTGCTCTGCCCAGGCCAACTCTAATACCCAGTTGGCAGTCTACGCCGGCCGTGGCCTGACCCCGACCGGTTCTCGACCAGTGCTGCACTTGTCTGAGTGGCCAGTTGCCCTCCCCAACAGCCGATTTCGGGGGATATCGCGGTCACGTAAAATTCCTGTTAGTGTGGGTGCTTGCATGCATGCGTGGTCGGAGACAGCCTTAAATTCTCGTCGTCCGCTCCCCGATAACTGGCTCTGGTTGTCTTACGTCCTTCAACCTCAATTTTAAGGGTGAGACAAGCAGATCATCATGGCGATCGGCTCCAAGTTCAACCTGCTCGCCACCGCGCGAAAGACTGACGGCCCTCCTTTTGCTTCGGCGGCTCCTCCCCCAGATATCGAGACTCCCGCTGGCGCTGAGAAGGGTGCGACCACAACGGCCAACGACAAAGAGGCCGGAATCAATGACAACAGCAGTGATGAGGCTGTACCTTCCCAGAATGTCCAGAGTGGCGTGCAAAAGATTCAAGCCGTGACACTGGTGTGGTCGAAGTGGTCACTGATCGGAGTTCTGTGTTCGTACGTTACCCCATTCTCGATCTTTCATATTTGACCGACTATAATGCTAATTCTCATTCAGTCTATGGCTGGTCACTTTAGCCAACGGCTTCAGGACTGCTATTCTCTACAGTTTAACACCCTATGCAACGAGTAGCTTCCAGAGCCATTCCCTCCTGACGGTCATCAATATTGTCTCTAGCGCTATGGTCTCTGCACTATATATCCCCGTCGCAAAGGTGGTGGACGTTTGGGGCCGTGCAGAGGGTTGGCTTGTGATGGTTGGCTTTTCGACACTAGGTTTGATAATGATGGCTGCGAGTAAGAATCTCGAAACATACTGCGCCGCGGATGTACGTTCTACCCCAAGAATCTTTTATGACCTATGTTTTCGAGCCCACGGTACTAATGCACGAACAGGTCTTCTATTCTGTCGGCTTCGCCGGAATGACCTACATCCTGTGCGTGATAGCAGCAGACATCACAAACCTGCGCAATCGTGGTATCGCTTTCGCCTTTACCTCCTCTCCCTACATGATCACCGCATTTGCCGGATCCAAAGCCGCAGAAAAGTTCCTGCTCAACGTTAGCTGGCGCTGGGGTTTTGGTGCCTTTGCCATCATCTTCCCCTTCGTTGCATCGCCTGTTTACTTCGTGCTGAGGGTTGGCCTCAACCGCGCCACGAAGCAGGGCCTTATTCAGCCACGCGTACGCAGTGGCCGCACTTTCTGGCAGAATGTGCACCACTACTTCTTTGCTTTTGACAGTAAGCCCATCCCAGCAACAGTCCCCCCTTTCATCGCTATGCTGACATTCTTCCCCTTGCAGTTCCCGGTGTCATCCTCCTAGCCGGTGGTCTAACCGTCTTCCTCCTTCCCTTCACACTGGCCAGCCGCGCCCCGAACGGATGGAAAACGGACTACATCATCGCGATGATTGTAACTGGCTTTGTTGTAATGGTCTTGTTTGTGCTATACCAAGCATACTGGGCACCGCAACCATTCCTGAAATACGAGTTCCTGACCGACCGGACTGTTATTGGCGCGTGCATGATCGACTTTACATACCAAATGTCCTACTACTGCTGGAACAGCTACTTCAACTCCTTCCTCCAAGTTGTATCCAACCTTGGTGTTGCAGAAGCCGGTTATGTCGGCTCAACCTTCCAAGTCGTGTCCGGTGTCCTCCTTTTCATGGTCGGCTTCGCCATCCGCAAGACCGGCTACTTCCGCTGGCTTCTCTTTATTGGTGTGCCCCTGTACATCTTCGCCCAGGGCCTGATGATCCACTTCCGTCAACCAAACCAATACATTGGATACATTGTGATGTGCGAGATATTCATCTCCATTGGTGGTTCCATCTTCACGCTGCTTGAACAGCTCGCCGTCCTGGTTGCCGTCGACCACCAGCACGTCGCCGCAGCCCTGGCCGTATTGTTCATTTCCGGAGGTATCGGCGGCGCCGTGGGCAACGCCATCTCCGGCGCCATCTGGACAAACACGTTCCTGCCTGCGCTGATGCGCAATCTGCCTGAGAGCGCGCAGGCAAATGCCATTTCCATATACGGTGATATTACTGTGCAGCTGTCTTACCCCGTGGGCTCGCCCGAGCGCATTGCCATCCAGGAGAGCTATGGGTATGCGCAGACGCGCATGTTGGCGGCGGGCACGGGCCTCATGGCCCTGAGCTTCATTTGGATGTTCATGGTTAAGAACTATAATGTCAAGAACATGAGCCAGACGAAGGGTATGGTGTTCTAGATCGACACCTTTGCGCTTCAGGGTCGGGCTTTGGGTGGAGTGATCTCGAGTAACGGGGTTCTGATGGCTCCCTTGGTCCTGGTTGGTATGGGGAAGTTATTGGTGGCTCCAGTGGGGGTCACCCTTGGGGAGAGTGGACGGCCTGTTCACTATGTGCAATCGCGCGAACAATGACCTCATTGTGCCAAACGCAACGGCCTTGTATGTAATTTCATCTATATTATTATGCAGCCTAATGTTTATATAAAAATTAATATCTGCCTTACTTGATCACCCACTGCCTCCACATCACCAAAACAAAGAACCTTTGGCAAAGGGCTGACGAGGGAAGTCAAGCCAAGTTCTCCCCCCCGTGTCCACTACACACGCAGATCAGATGTGCTGGCTCCATCCTCCTAAAACGCCCAAACCGATCTGGCCGATATTGCTCATACTGTCTACTCCAATTCCGGCCAACAGGCACTGATGGCCCCATCGCCCCTAACAGAAACAACAACGCTCCCCTCACCACGCAGCGGATTCCCCTCCTAGAGCACCGAATCCCTTTGAACCGCATGGCCTGAGACTGCCCGTCCCAGTCCTCCATGCAGTCCCATCCCATCACCGTCACCCTCACCCTCACCACGACCCCCCAAAATCTCCTCGATATTCGTCGAAACCAACCCAACCGCCTCTATATCATCCAGCCCCGAAAACCTCCCCACCCATCTTGCTTCCCTAGCCAGGCCACGCCAGCATTGAGGAGAATCGCGCCCGCATTCTCAGACAGCGGTGGCGAGACTAGCGTGTCCTGTTTCTCCCAGGTGTTTGGGGCCCCGCGCGCGCCGGTTAGGATTACGGGGATGTGCGCGGCTGCGAGGAGGCGGCGAGCTGAGACGAGACGATGGGTTAGGGTGTGATTATTAGGGACTTATTGCGGAGAGAAGGGGAGAATAGGTTTGTATCTGGATCTGGGAGGTGGAAGGGCTATAGATAGCTTGGCTCACCAGTGCGGTGCCGTGCCCGCCGTAGATGACTAGGTTGACTGTCGGGAAGGAGAGCTTGATCAGAATGAGTTGGGCAATCCAAACTCATGCGACACGGAGAGCATTGTCTCGAGGTCCTCGGGCGTATAGCAGTGCACATTTGCATTGAGCTCATCCCGCAAAAGTGCAAGGAACGTCTCCAGCTCAAAAGAGCCAGGCCGTGCTCCCTCTGCCAGGAACGCCGACACTAAATCCCCCTGGCTCTGTCCCAGTCTGAACCTACTGCTGGTACTTTTGATCTGGCTTTCCACTTCAGACGCCGCTGCGCAACAAGCCTCCCGTTTCTGAAGCAAATCTCTCGCCTTGTTCAGCTCCTGTCTCAACAACCACGCAAGGCTAAGTCTCGTATGTCCATACACGCGTTTTGGGTTCTCCCCGCACGCCATCTTGAGGTATCTCTTGCGCTGCGCTTCCGGAATTCCGTCTTCAAGCAGAAGCTCTTCAATCACGGGCTCCGCATCTTTACCTGGGCACGGGAGGTTCTTAACTGGGGATGCTTGGCCACCGACGGTATTTGCGGATCCCGGGAGAACGAGAGACGACGTCACGCCCCCCATGCGATAAGCCTGGTAGCTGGGTCAGATGGCGTAAATCCATCTATTGCTCACACGAAAGGAGTGATGGGGCCCAAGAGCGGCCGCTCGTTTACATCGCTGGTAGACGGGAGCGATGGGAATGGAAGGAGGCCGTGATGGGAATGCATATCCACTAGACCGGGTGTTATGTGTCTTTCGTGGGCGTTGATTACCAGAGCATTTGCTGGCACCAGGGCGTTGATGTATCAAGAGAAGTATACCCAAACAAATAGTTGTCCACTTCGGCACTCTCCGGCGCTGCAAAGCGCGCCTTCTGGGCCGCCGGGGTGTCTCGAACCTCCTGGGCGAGTGTGAGAAGAATCCGCCCTTGCCAACGCCGTTACCATCCATGATGCTGTAGGGAAGACCAAGAATCGCGAAGAAGTCAGGTCTTCCGCAATCAACTTTGGCTGGTCCAGGCGGAAGAGGGGAAAAGAGAGGTAGGGGATCAAGTGTGTTGAGGTTGGAGAAGTAGTTCCTCGCTTCAAGGTTGCGTGACCGGGTACCTGCAAAGGCGTCACATTTTCGGCCAATCACCGCCATTGCATTGACACCTGTCGCTTGACGCTTATTGACGCCTGACCTGGCTTCTGACAGCTTTGGCAACTGAGAAGATGATACAGCATCCGAAAGGCTTTTCCAGGCACATAGCAACGATAGTCGTATCATCACTAGTGCATGACTATAGCTCCTCTCACTAATGAAGGCTCGTTCTGTATGAAATTTTCATCAATGGAGGCCATTGACCTCGTCCATCTGCAACAAAGACTGCGTGATAACGGCCACCTCACCTGGAGTGAACTTCTTATGGGTTTGATCTCAAGTAAAGGTGCATTCAACGTGACTGGATCTGCTGACTGAAGCTTTATTTGGATAGTTCTCAGACTCGACAACGGTCGTCCATACCTTTTAAGCTTGAATCGCCATTTAACGATGCTTTGACTCCATCAGTTGGAATACAATCGTCGTGATGAGACGGGATGCTAGAGTCTTGGCCTTGCCCTTGAAAATTTGCTCGTTTGAACCAAAAAAATGGGACGTCAACTTTGGTCTACAAAGAGGGCTGGAAATGACCAGCGTAATGCATCTCAATACTGAGCTTTTGATAGCCTTCAACATGGCCGCGCTATCCGACAAGATCGACACGGTCGAACCTGTCTCTGCAATTCAGGCTCCGGTATCCCGCATGCCTAATTAGAAACCTTGCGGTTGGTTTGGAGGAAGCTGACCGTTTCCAAGCATAAGGATGATCTTTACATAAAGCTCAAAGCCGACGAGCTTGTTCGATAAGTCTACCATGTCGGCCGATGCCTGTTTTGTTTGACAAGTATGAAGTCGGTTTGCTGCCATGGTCGATGATGTACTCGATGCGAATGATCAGACATAATTGTTGGCATTGGACGAGGCTCGTGAGGTATGTTCATCAAGCATTCATACTAGCTAGTGGTCCACCCTAACGAGCAATAGCGCACGAACCAGATTCTCGATGGGCACTCCCATAGCCCCAATTTCTCTGCCCTTGCCCTGGAGCGCTTGGATGAATTTCTTGCGAATGAGGCCGTATTTCAAAGCCCAGAAAAGAACTAAAGAGGGATTAAAGAGGCCGAGATTGAGATTCTGCTGCTTGCAGCTAACAGCCCGTATCCTGAAGTCCGTGCGGTCGTCGACCCCTACGATGACCCTGACCTCCCTTGCGGTATCATAGAAGCCTGGGTGATGGGGCTCGGGTTTGTGATTATAATTGCTTTTGTCCATCAGCTGTTCAGTGTCCGTGGACCAACAATCAGCTTGAAGGCAACGGTCGTGCAGTTCCTCGCCTACCCAGTTGGCAAGGCTGCCGAGCGGTTCCATCCTCATGCGGGCGTTATGCTGCTTGGGGCTCGCCACAGCTTTAACTCTGGCCCATTCAGCAAGAAGGGGCATATGCTAATCTCCATCACGGCAAGTGTTGGCAAGACCCTACCTAGCTCGGGGTATATCAGTCCCTCGCCGCTTCTTTGACGTTAAGGTACTGACCACAACAGTCTTCACTCAATGGCTGAACACATACTTCGGCCAGCCGTAAAGCCATATGGAAAGTCCTTTGGACACCAGACTTTGCTGGCCCTCTCCGCCGACCCCACGGGCTTTGGGTTGGCTGAGCTATTTCGATGCTTCCTGGGCTATGTCGATGCTTCCTGGTATTTCTGTCTCTTTTTCCTGTGGCCCATGCCGCTGGTGACAATTGCTCTCAACAGCTTGTTGTGTAATGGTATCCTGCAAAACTTTCTGCTTCCTCGCCCTTTAACGTTTATGAGCTAATTCCGTTTCCAGCTGGTAGAAATAAACCACTCAGCCCCAGGTTCCTTCCACAGTATATTCTCCATCAGCTGCTTTCACTTCTTCCTGCTCGCTTTTGGCGGCATGTTCGTTTACTTCTGGCTTCCGGACTACGTCTTCAGCGCGCTCTTCTTCTTTAGCTAGATTGCCTAGATTGCGCCAAACAACTATACCCTTACTGCTATAACTGGCATCATAAAGGGGCTCGGCTCTAATCCTCTGCCTACCTTTGGCTGGAACATCATTACGCACGTCGCCGATCCACTCATTTTGTCATTCAACGTCACGATAAATAGCTTCTTTGGTGTCCCACTAACCGGAGTTAATATCATTGGACTTTACTGAACCAACGCATAGCATACAGCCTACTTCCTCAACAACACGAACAGCATGTGGAATCACTTTGCTGAGAGCTATAACGTGTCTCAGATCTTTGACGATGAAGGTTTGCTCGATGACTTCAGAGCCCGGCTCGAACTGTCGGAGGTAGGTTGAGATGTATACCAGTCAGAAGGTTCCTAAATCAGATAGAGCGCGCATTATAATATAGATATAAATATAAACTACCTAGTACAATTCAACTGTAGGTGCATGTAAGTCAGCACCGAGCCTAGAATATCCCCTAACTTCAGTCACCTCACACCCACTAAGCATGCCTATAAGGCTCGTAGGCACTGTGTTGGGCAGGCATCATAACATGCTGCATAGGGTACTGTGGCGCCTGCCCGTCGTGCGGCGGGGCAAGCTGGTTATACGCGTACGGCGTGCTCGGAGGGTGCAAGAAGGGCCCTTCCTTATGGTTACGCTCATGACCACGGTCCCGACCACCACAGCAGCAGCAGCTCAGCAGCCAGAGCAAGCATCCCAGCAACGCCAGCACAACTGCTAACCAGGTGAGGGCAAAGACATGCTTCCCCATCCCGCCGTGCACTCCAAACGACCCCAACTCGGCTTTGAAGGCGGCCGTTAGGGCGGCAAACAGTGCTGTCGCAGTCACCGATGCCGCGGTCGTGAAGACCAGCGACACGCCTGCGAGCAGCCAGACGAAAAACGTGCCGATCCGGCTGCAGAACGCCGTTGCGCCGAGCAGGAGCTGTAGGCCTGTCGTGCAGATTGCGAGTATGTACATGATTGTCATCCAGAGAGAGGTCTTGCGGTAGGTGGCGAGGGGCTTTTGGAGGCGGGATGGGAGGAGGTTTGCTGGTGAGGTGGTGGTTGAGTTCAGGTCCCAGATGGTGATCGGGTCAAACCAGAAGCCGCCCTTGGGTTTGGAGCAGTAGCTGGCATGGTAATTGTTGTCGTCAATGATGCGGCCGGCGCAGTAGCCCCAGATCCCGACGGCGTAGAAGTCGTGCAGGTTGGGAGACTCGGCGAGGGCTGTAGCGAGGATGGATGCGGTGCCGTTTTCGATATGGTCAATGGTTGTCCCGAGGAGGGAGTCTGAGGCTGTAGTGAGGTTTTTGAGGTTCACCTGCAGTTGAACGCAAAGTCATTACCAGGCCGTCAAAGACTGGGTGAGAATGCTGCTTACCCGGTAGAAGTAAAGACCAGCATCACCAGTCTTGGTGCAGCTGAGGCTGACGATGAAAAGACAGATCAAGGACGCCGAAGCCAAAGCAGCCGGTATGAGAACCGACGCAGTACGAAAAAGCGAGCCCATAGTGGCTGTTGTTGTATTGGGCAAGGAAGACGAAGAGAGGTGTGAACGCAGTTCTTATTCCGCGAAAGGCGTACCCTTTTAAACTACTCCCAAGGGCTCCTTGATTGGGGTCTCTTGAAAAAGAAAGAGAATTCGAAGGGCGGTACGGCGCATAGGAAGCCTGCAGAGAATTTACATCTTTAGTATCCATGCAGCTCACAATGCCCGGTACGCCGATACAGTTTCGGTAGTTCGTACTCGGGTCGGCCATGGGCGCAGTGGGTCGGCTCCACTTATACTCCGTTGTAGGAGAAGATCACTAGAGTAGAAGTTCAAAAGTGCGCGAGGGGATTGGTTGTCAACGCGGTAAGTGGCTGGTTGCTCCTAAGTCTGTATTGCTTTTCCCCTTGCAAGGTGATGGTAGTATAGTATGTCGGTGCCGGGGGTAACTACGCATAGTAAGCCCCGCGATCAAGCTCCAAGGTCGTTTGCTCAGGCCACAACTTCTTGATCGCAGCTTGGACGGTCTCAACTTCCTTTTCATCGCCCAGCAACCCCTGCTCATGAAGCAGTCCCAGTTGCTCCGTAACCCAAAAACGACACCCCACTCCCCGCTCATCAAATTCATACTTATGCCGGCCATTTTGCAACAACACATCAACAATATCGGTGACCGTGACGTTCTTCTCGGGCGCAAGGTGCAACGTAAACATCTGCAGGACATCGGGTTCCGCAGAAGCCTCCAGCTCCGAGACAATCAAATTCGCTTTTGAGCCGCCGGAAAGGATTGTACTAGGCTGCATGCAGCTCGGCAGGCAATCGAGCTTGATCCATTTGGTGGGGGCATTGGAGGAAGTAGAGGTCGAGGACGGGGAAACCGCAAGATAGAAGCACCAGTGGTTCGTCCCTGCGTCTGGGACATGGGGTCCGGTGATGATATGATTGATACGGAGGTTAAGGATGTCGTGTTTGCGGCTCCTGGGAATGTAGTGGATTGCTTGAAACCCAGACATTCTGATAGGCAACGATATTTTAAAAGGGTATGATACTGAGATCTAGGGGAACGCCAAAGATATGGTGTGACTTTGAGTGGACGTTGCTCAAAGTAGTTCAAGCAAGAGCGCGAAACAAATCAGGTCAACTCGACTGGGGGATGGTGGCGTCTAGATCGCGGGGTTCTTTGAAGAGAGAGAGAGAGAGCAAGGGCGAAAAAACTGTATGATTCCCCTCTTGAGTTTAGGGTGGACCCATACAAAATTACTAGTTCCCACACACCCAAAAATGGGTTAGTTTTCTTGTGTAAAAACTTGGTGCATGTAGTTTTTTCTGCATGAAGTCATGCATTTTTTTTTACATGATAAAAATCTGCATTATTTCCTATTTAGGCTTAGGATAGCTCTACCCATTACAAAACAGACTATCCTATAGGCTACGTTACTCTGAAACTCCACAGATATTATAGAGTGGATATCTATGTAGCTTGCACATGTAGAGATATATATATCTATACTATATATAGAGTGTATATAGGCTGAATAGCCATTCTACACCTGAATTATATGGTTATGGAGCTAAAATGAAGCTGTACATATTTTTTATAAGTCTTAGTACCTTTTAAGCACCTATATATACTATTCTACCTAGTCTAAGGCTATCTAAAGACAGATTTTGTGAATTACTTGGTTGGGGTGGTTTTGGAAGTTAGGAAAGTTACAGGGTAGATAGCTTAGGTAAGTACTAAGTTATTAAATTTCTATTTCAGGCCAGAAAATAGCTGCAAGCCATAGCCACTCTGCTAAACTTATATAGGGAATGATGCAGACCCGCTACGTGCAAGAATTTCGCGGTTGCTAAACACCTCTAGTAAGGTTCTAGGTTTCTACCCTCCCTTTCTTTGACGAGCATGTGACTAGCGCCTTCCTTCCTAGGTATTACACTCAACACTTAATATATCATGAAGCACTGTTCCCAAATCTTAAAATCGAAGCCAAAGGAAGCCATGTCCTTCTTTATTGGTATTATACCAGCCTAGGGTACTTGTGGCGGCAGTAGGCGAAAGGAGGGTGCACTCGAGTATAGTGTAATACTATTGCGAGGCTTTGTCAGTCTAGAGAGGCTCCTGAGGGAGCCCCGAGTGAGACCCTGCTGATCGAATTGTTTCACAGTCCAAGTGAAATGGGTGCAGATCCGTCGATGAAACAAACCACCGCTCCAGGCTTTCCTTGCCCAACAAGATCCTCGATTCAGGTATTCAGATCATGCCCCGAGGTTTTGCCCTTTCAGTCAATATCCTGAGCCCGATGACTCAGGTGAGATTCGAATAGTGGTCAATGCAGATCAACCCTGGAACTGGCTGATGAGCTGCGAGCGTTTCTTTGTTATTGGATCCTCGCAGGATGATGCCCCTGCATTTCTCTTCCAATGGCAGGCAAAGGTGAGATCTAAGGCCTCTGAGTTTATTATTGACGATGTTATTGATTGTCAGCCCTGCGTTGCGTTGTTCGATCTCGTCCGGTACCCATTTAAACCCTCATATGGCGGTTTCAGCTGCTGATCCCTTCATGACGAATCCAAGCCCAGCCAAGCTCTCGGTCGCAAACATTCTCAACCAATCCAAAGCAGTGACTTCCTGGTGCAGAATTATCAGTTTCTTGCCTCCTCTTGTTTCAGGCCCTTTACATCAAATTCAGAGAATCCGGGGATTGAGATTCGCAAGGCTTTGGGGTATGGAGCTACAGAATCGACTCTTTCACGAACCTCGTGCGGACTACGGGGTCAAGAGGCTCCAGCTGCCTTGGCATGTAAGCAGACAGACATTGGTGTCGACGGTCAGCTTGCATCGCTACGAAATCTGACTCGTCAAGAGCAATGGCTGAAGGATCCTATAGGACCGAAATTGTGCTTCGGCCGTCTCCTGCGCACATTGTCAGACTCAGGCCTCGTGGTAGTCTACATGGACCATCCTTGAGGTTTCGCTGGTCGAGTGAGACCGATCCGTGCATCAGGTTGCGAGTGGATCGCTACTGGAAGATATTCCTACAGGACTGAATCGGGGATGCCGATCTTCAGCCGCTGTCTTGAGGGAACCGGTATGGAGATGCAAGGGACTGAGTTTCAGAACAAAATATTTAAAGGACTCTATCCCAGCTCCCCACAAACTTTCTTTCACCGTCGCAGACAACCCCATCGACCCAGAACTCCTATACCTCAAGCAAAATGGTCCGCCTTTCAATCCTTGCTCTAGCAGTATCCCTCTCTGCAGCTCTTGCTCTACCCCAAACATTTTGCACTGCTGTCTGCCGCCCAGTCAAGCCCGTATGCCCGTCTGGCCAGGCTGCTGGTGGAAGTGAAGTACGACTCATGTTCATTCGCTACTCAATCCCATTAACCTCGTCGAAACACTGTTAACAAGCATTTAGGGCTGCTGGGGCTGCTGCCAACCCACCGCCGTTCGGCCCCTCCCCAGCAGGGCCGCCAGCGCAGCAGAAACAGATGTCTGCGCCACTGTCTGTCGTGCCGAGAAGCCCGAGTGTCCTACCGGTCAGGTAAGTATTTGCTCTGTCTCTCCACATCCAATAGTTGCTAATTGGATTCCAACTTAGGCTCCAACCGGCCAAGAAGGCTGCTGGGGCTGCTGCGCGACGATTGCAGATGCAGAAAGAGAGGCCCGTATATGCACTCATGAATGCAAGCTCGAACGGCCGGAGTGTCCGGCAGGAGAGGTATGCTTTTTCGTGCCGTCACATTATGCAGATTGATACTGACACGATTACTATGCAGGCGCCTACCGGTGGAGAGGTACGTCTTGATTATCATTGCTGCTACCGAGTGTATTAACTTACCTTCTGCTAGGGCTGCTGGGGCTGCTGCCAACCTATCACGACCACATCCTCGACCACAGAGAAGCGCGACGAGGCAGAAGAAGAGAGCAATGTCTGTCTAGCCGTCTGCCAAAAGACGAAGCCCGAGTGTTCTGCTGGAGAAGCAGCAACGGGAAGCGAGGTAAAGTCACCCCTCCACCCCGCCATCTATCAGTCCCAGTCCCATTTACCATATCTGCTATAAAGGCTAGTAGTCTGACTGACTCAAACCTCTAGGGATGCTGGGGCTGCTGCCAGCCCATTGCCCAGGCTCTTGCGAAGACAGCCTCCAGCGACGTGTGCATCGCGATGTGCCAGGAGGATAGGCCGGCGTGCCCGGCCGGTGAGGTATGCTCTACTCTAAAGCTCCACGTGATGGAATTTGGCTTACCTTCTTATGCGTAGGCCCCGACTGGGCAAGAGGGGTGTTGGGGGTGCTGTGAGGCTGTTGCCTGAGCAAAATTATCCACCTAACGGTTACCTATCAGCAAGCGTTTGAGAGTAGGGATATGATTTGAACTAGGCCACGGTTCGAGAAGAGCGCCCACGATGGATTAAAAAATTGTCGTCTTTCCATTTTTGATTTTCTTGTTACTATCATTTTCTTAGTTGGCTTTGGTTGGAAGATCTGGAATGGAAGTTGTTTACGATTGTTTCTGAGCATAGGGTAGCTTCTCCCCATTATGCATAAGTCTCGACCATGTTTGATAGGCCGACGCAACGGCCACTGTCCCACTATCCGCGCAATGGTGCAGCAGCTCTGGCCTGCAGAACCCGGTTTTATCAGCGCTAACTCCACTGCGGGCAGAACAAGCCTCGCGCTACAGAGCTTGGTCGCTGCACGTGTGTGCTTTGGGCTCTCTGCTTTGCGGGCTGGTGCAGATCACATCGTTATCATCAGCTAGAGGTGATGGCGATTATGGTATGACAGGTCCAGGCCGGGCATCTGAGAGTGGCTACCCTATAAATACCCTTGATCTGCTTTTCCAACTTGAGACTTACCTCGAACAGTAGTACTCGATTTCCTCTCCAGCTTCGAAACACCAACCCAATCCAAACCATCCAAGCTTAGTACTATTTTTTATCGCAAAATGACAATCTCAAACTACGGCGTCTGGGTCTGCGCGCCCACCAGTTACGAGGCCGAAACCGAGAAGCAGGACCCCAAGTCCCCGCACATCTACCTCCATTTCACCGATGGCTCGAGCAGCAGCAGCAACAAGAATCTCGAGGCCGCCATCAACGTCAAGTCAACTGACAAGGACACCCGGCTTGTCTACTGGCTCACCCGCGACTTTGACCACCCTATCACCAAGACTTTGTCTAGCCTTGAGTCCGGCTTCCATCGAGCTTCGGGCTCCTCCACTTCGACGGGTCAGAACGAGTCAGAAACCGGCCTGACGGGACTCGACTACATCCGCACGCAGGATCTCGTCGACATCCAAGCAGGCGAGGTTCTGCCGCACGATGTCTCAGGGCCGGACAATGACATTCTCGACAAGCTTGACCCGATTCTGACGGATGCGATCGACCAGAACGCGACGGCGTATATCTGGGGTTCGTCGTACGGCTCGGGGATCCACGATGTGCACATGAACCAGGGGAGCAAGAGCGGGTTTAGCAATGGGGTCTATGAGGACGGGGCGATTCTATTCAAGTTTGATGATGGGCATTGGGAGGCGGTGTTTTTGGCTTTTGCGTCGCAGCGGATTCCGACAAACGTTAAGGGGGAGTATGAGTCGGACAGCCAGTCTCTGGCGTCAATTCTGGGGGTGACCGAGTAGAATTTCGTTTTGAGTTGCGCATATTGCTTGTATGACGATTTATTAACGAACGGGTTCTATACAGGATTTGTTAGCCATCCTCTTTATGCTTGATTCTCTGGGTAGAATAGAATTTACATCACTTGTAGCAGTAATGTTTCACATTCTTCTTTCGGCTCTTAATGACCCTGCCAGCCATTATGGCTGCACGGCCTTTTCACTTATCCAACTGTGCAAGAAAACTCCCCGGAAGAGTTTGATCAAGCAATGTGTGATTCTCCCCGTCGGAAGCTCCACAACCATATGTAATGAGCCTCGCCTCCCAATAGCTTAGGGCATAACACTGTGAAGACTGGAGCATATGCAAAAAGCCAAGTGCCAGAAGAAGGCCACGTCCACAACAACATAGCCGCTTACGAGGACGACCTGTGAGTAAATACTGCCACGTCTCATCGCGACCGGAACAGGCGCGACAAAACCCCTCGCTTGCGTCGGCTCGGCACGTTCTGCTCGACCTCTCGAGGGGTTGCATGCTGAGAGTCGGAAACTGCTTCGGAATCTCGCGTGCATGCCTTTTTGTCGCCCAGAGCTTTCCAGTAATGAAGTAACTCTCTTGAAGCTGTAGTCCAAGCATCGTCTGGTCCCAGACCTTGGGTTAACAGTTCCACATGCTCTTCCATCAGTAGCATCGAATCGGGTTGTCTACCTAGCTCTCTCCAAGTCATAGCAACGGCGCGCATGACCGCGAAAGTTTCGGGGTGCCTGGGTCCTAATCTCTTCGTGCTGGAGTTCAAAAGGAACTCCTGAATATGTCCCGCTTCCCTATATTTGCCCTGCAGGTAGTACTGTATGGCCAGGTGGAGCAGCACAAGTAAAGCACCGCGGTGCTCTCCCTCTAGGACTTGCTTACTAGGTTCAACTGAGCGCTTCAGCAGCTCTTCTGCCTTCTTTAGTTGCGACAGTTCGGTATAATTAGATCCAGACTTCTCATAGATTTCAGGGTACCGGGGTGGTCCAAGCCCAATACCTTCTCACTTGCGCTGAGAGCCTGGTTCATCAAGTATTCTGCTTCCTTGAACTGATTTTGGATAGAGTAGGTAATTGCCAAATTGTGCATCGAGGTAAAGGTTGCTGTGTGCTCGAGGCCTAGTCACTCCATGTAAGTCTGCAGCACAATCTTCTCCGGATTTTCTGAGTTTCTGTGTCGCCCCTGTTGGCGGTATACTAAGGCTAGGTGTTCCCTACCATGCAATGTGGCGAGATGATCTGAGCCCAGTAGCTCGCTTCGAGAATGCAGTACCCCCGGCTGATATCAATATCATCTGCGTTGTCAAAAATAAGAAGCCATTGCATTTTGGTCCGGAAGAGCGGAACTTGATTTGTTTTTTTACCGAGCATGATTCGGTATGAATTCCGACCATGTCCGCGACAGCGAGGTATGCTTGCTCGACTGTCTCCGGGGTATTGCATGGAATCCAAAGTACTGAACGTGCTGGTTTAGGGTCTTTCGTCATATAAGCCAGCTCGAGAGCCACCTGAGTTTTTCCCACTCCGCCTAGTCCGGTAATGGCAACTTTTTCAAGTCCGTTGGTGGTTGGAGTCCATTCCTCAAGTTGTTGCAACTCGTGGACGCGGCCGACAAAGCGTGAGTTTCTTGCGAATGGGACCATAAAATGCGTTATGGTTCTGAGTGTATCTAAAGCAATACCATCAGTGTCAAAAAGACTTCGCCTATTAGGTACTTACTAACCTGCATACAGTAGTTCCCAGTATACCAAGAAGAACTTCGCCGCAGAAGCTCCAGGTGCCGCAACGTATGGCTGCCATAATTTGTTCTTATGACTGTCAGCATAGTTACAGACGTCTTTGACGATGATGCACGAAATGCTGTTCTAGACGCCAGCTCCTTCCATCTCAAAGCCGACCACCTTCTCCTTGGCACCAATCTCGTCACGATGTTGACCGGACTTCAGAACCGCGTCCGCAGATTCGACTGTGCCGATTTGGACAGACCGGGCTGAGGCTTCTGGGCGCCGGGGTTTTCGTTGGCGAAGAATCTGACCTTGATCGCATCCGAGGTCATTGCAGTTTTTGTTCACCGCAACTTCACATATCTCACCCAACTCGCAAGCACTTGTGCAATCAGTTGAAGTTTTCCGGGCGTGCTTATGATGATATGAAGCACAAAAGGGAACATCATCAATACCAAGATGTTTCCACCTTGGTTCGCATTGCTGGAGCGTGCCAAGACACCCTGATACTTGATTTCAAACTCGATCAACGTACGTGTCGCTCGTAGACGAGTAAGAAAAGTTCGAAGTTGACGCTCTGGTCGTCCTTCTATCGTGTCTTTGGCGTCTGTCTCCGTTGAAAACCATTTGGGTATTGCCTGCCATAATCGTACTCCACAACGGAGTCACTGGTCACCACATCGCCCAAGTGAATTTGCTTACTACCAGTCATAGGCACCTCTCCGCAGATAACGACGGCAAGTGCAAGCTAAATGTTCCGGTAGCTGACTCGAAGCGTCGAAGCAGCGCTCGCAGCACTTGCTCTGCCCATTCGCGGTAAATAGCCAAGTATCACATTGTGTTTGCCGATCCGACCATATACATACGTGTTCGCATCGCCCTGTGCTTTTCCATAGTGATGTCCTAGGCAATCGAAGGTCTTATCGAAAACCGCTTCGACCGCGTCGGCTTCGAGCGTGAGGGCGCAGATGGTCGCGATCGTAAATCACTCCTACTTGAAGGACGCATCTCATTGGAATTTTGGTTTCCAACGGACCATTGACCACGTATCAAATTTAGATCTGGTGACAATATTATTGAGTGGATAATGAGGACTTTGGAGGGGAGCAAAGAAGGGGAAAGTGTGAGTCGGCTGTAGCCTCACCGGCAGGATTGCACTCCGTAATCATGACCCTAGAAGACAACCTTTAGGTAGTAGTTCCTCACACTTAATGTCGCACATGATCTCTGGGAAGTTGACCTAAGGGGGCTTATGGAATTGGACGCCAAAAGGATAGCCAGGTGTCCTCCAATCAGAAACTGAAATGTGCGCATGCGACCGTTTATGGCTTTATGCAAGGATTATGCCGACCCACATGATTGTACCTCGAGGACGAAGGATCCGACCCATCCCCGACCTAAACAACTCTTTATCTTCACTAGCAACTCATAGACTTTGATCTTTATAACAATCCCCTGACCCCTTTTGTTCGTTAAAATTCAGCTGCCACAAGAAGCGCGATCAAGAATCAAGATGGGCTGGCTGCGGGGAGAAACTGATCACCGCCCCGCTTCCCCCGCAGAGTCGGAGGAGCCGCTGCTCAACGACACCGACCACGATCACAGTCGTCGCACCAGCCAGGACGAAGAGGCCATCCAGAAACCACACAGCAGAAATCAAAGCTCGAGGCCTCGAGTCGTATTTCTCTCCATCCTTCTTTTTACAAGTATCACGACGGTCGCGGTACTTATCTACCTCTTCGCAACACACAAGCTCACCCCGCACCCCAACCGACCGACAACCCGCCCGCACCACCACACCAAATCCCCCATCAAGAACGTCGTCGTCCTCGTACAAGAAAACCTCTCCTTCGATACCATCGCCGGCGGCCTAACCTACAGCCCCGAGATCAACAGCATCGCGAACCTCCCTCCCACCGAACCCTACTGCAACCCCTCGAACATCACCGACCCGTCCTCCCCTCTCGTCTGCGCGAAGCCCCTCGCAAAGAACATCGCCCCCGATGACCCGGACCACAGCATCGCCGGCGGCAACTTCCAAGTCTACGGAACAGACCACCCCGACCTCTCGATCCACAAGCCGACAATGCAGGGGTTCGTGAGCGAGCAGATCCGGTCGTACGGGATAAACGGGGACTTGGAGCGAGCCGCGGAGGTGATCAACTATTACAAGCCAGAGCACGTCCCTGTCTTCAGTGCGCTTGCCGAGAACTACCTCCTGTTCGATCGATGGTTCGCGGCTGTTCCGGGCCCTACGAACCCGAATCGCGCGTACCTGACATCCGGGACATCGCACGGACACGGCTCGAACGATCCAGCCTTCGATCACTCATCGCTCCCGCAAACTTCAGTCTTCCAACAACTCACCGAGGCAAATATAAGCTGGATAAACTACTCAAACACGACGGGCTTTTTACCCGACGCGCTCTTCTACACCTGGACCGCGAACTCAGAGCAAGGCCAGAACGCTATCAAACCAATCGACCAGTTCTACGCGGACGCCGCAGCCGGCACGCTCCCGCATTTCACTTGGATCAACCCGGAGTGTTGCTCGTACACCTCCTTCCACCCGCCCTCACCCACAGATCTCGGGGAGGGCTTCGTGAAGAGCATCTACGAAGCGATCCGGAACTCCCCGCAATGGAACGAGACGCTGTTCCTCTTGACGTTCGATGAGCACGGCGGGTTTGCGGATCACGTCCCGCCGCCGGAGAATGTTCCCGCGGGAGACGATATCCCGTATACGGAGGTCGCGAAGGATGGGAAGCCGACGACGTTTCATTTCGATCGCCTGGGGATTCGAGTTCCTACCATCCTTATATCACCCTGGGTGGAGAAGGGGGGTGTTGTGCATGCCCCTAAACCAGAGAAGCAGGGTGCGGAGTATACGCATACGTCGATATTGAAGTATGTCTCTGAGCTCTGGGGACTGGAAATCCTAACGCCGAGGGTAGAGTGGTCGGCTAGTTTTGGCGATCTGATTCAGAAGAAAATGAGGGATGACACGCCTGCTTTTATGCCGAAGACGGTGATATTCTAAACAGATGTACTGCTCTTTCGTGCCATGATGATGGCCTCATTGCTTCCTGATAGGCCGATATAGTCATCGAACAACTTGACTGATTTAGACAGGGATATACTGTATTGTATATATACGAAGATGATCAACTGAACTATTGAATAGGCGTCCTTCCCTATAAAGCACTCTGCAACGGGCCCCAAAACGCCTCTTTCGCCCACGTCTCCTTGACGAAGTCCGCGCATCGCTCTCCAATCCCATAAGCCGGCATCTGCGTATGCCCACCATGCAGGGCCGGCATGACACTGCAGTCCGCAACGCGTAGCCCCTTGACCCCGCGGACCCGCAACTTGTTGTCGAGCACGGCGTTCGCGTCGTCGGGTTTGCCCATTGCACAGGTTCCGGCGGCGTGGTAGCCTATAACAAAAATAGGAGTCAGTACACATTGCACCGGATAAGGAAAATGAAGAAGACCTACAGGTGGTCGCATGCTGCCGCACATATGGAACCCACTGCTCACGCGTGGTGTATGTGTGGTGATTGAGGTTCTCCGGCCAACTGCCTTTAACGATATCACTCGTCCCCTTACCCTGTGTAACGATCTCGTTTGCGAAGCGGCATGCCTCACTCAAGACCAAGACGTCCAGCGGATCAGCGAGGTAGTTGCAGTCAATGACCGGATTCTGGTTCGGGTCTTTGGATGCCAATGTAACCGTCCCGCGGGACTTTGGCGCAAACAGCTCCGCAATTATGGAGAAGGCATGCTTGTGGTTGACTGGAAACTGGTCATATTGCTTCGGGCCGCCGTAGGTCTCCGTGCTAAAGAACTCAATGTTTGGCTGCTTGGGAGTCAAGCCCATGGGGTCGCGACCTGGTAAGCGCGGTGCGTCGCGCCAGAGGGGTTCATTCTTTAGGCGCTCGTCTAGCCGGGCGAAGGCGAATGAGCCGAAGGGGAATGTGGAAAGGAAGCCGGTCTTGTGCTCTTTGTACTCCTGCATGGTCTTCTCGAGCGCGTTGTCGTGGTAGACCTTGGCGCAGTTTGTGAGGTTGGGTTTGGTCGCTTCGTAGAAGATGAAGACGATCTGGTTAGGATTATTTATTAGCGAATGAAATGTCAGAAATATGAGAGAGCGGGGGGGTGTGGGGAGGTACCAGGTGATCCATTAGGTTCTTGCCTACGCCAGGCAAGTTGACGAGGCAGTCAATGCCAAACTGGGCCAGTTCGTTGCGCGCGCCGATGCCCGAGCGCATGAGGATTGCGGGACTGCAGTACGCTCCGCCTGAAACGATGACTTCGCGACGGGCATAGTAAACCTTTTCTGTCCCATCTGCGGAGCGGGTTAGCACGCCGACCGCTTGGAGTCCGTCAGGAGTCTGTTCGATGAGGACGTGGTCGACTGTTGCATTGGTCTCGATGGTGATGTTGGAGCGATCGTATTCTTTCGTGATGAAGTCGGCGGAGGTGGTGCGAATGCCTTTGTACACTGTGCGAGGGACGTGCCCACAGCCGTGGGGTACGTCACCCGTCGAGAACATGTCGTGGTGGAGAGGGAGGCCTTGATCGACGAAGGAGTCGATTAGACGGTCGGCGATGGGGGCCAGGTCGTGAGGTTCTGTGTGCAGAGGGCCTGAGTAGCCGTGGGCAGACTTGTCCGCCTTGAACCAGGGCTTGCCATGGAATGTTTCGGACTGTCCGGAGCAGGTTAACAATGCTGTCCTGGCAAGTTGTGAGTAGTATGGATACCTTGTTCATTGCCTTGAAGAACTCATCGCCGCTCCAGCCTTCCAATCCCCAGTCATCGTAGTCTTGTCTACTTCCTCGAATGCACAGTGTGCCATTGCACCCACTGCTGCCGCCCAGAAACCGGCCTCGGCTGAGCTTGACCTGTCGGTCGTCGACTCCGGCCATGGGCTTTGTGACGAGGTTCCAGTCTGTCTCGGAGTCAAAGTTGTTGGACCAACCGCCAGCCATGTGTACGTTTTCGAGGTCGCGATTGTGCTGCCCGGCTTCCAGGAGAAGGACACGGACATTCTTGTTCTCGGCAAGTCGGCCAGCGACCACGCATCCTGACGTCCCCCCTCTACTATCATTAGCACGCGGACGCAATAAATACGCAGGGCTAAAAGCACGTACCCGCAAATGATGTAGTCGTAGGTGTTTTCACGGTCAGCCATGTTCAGGTGATGTTATGCTGAGATCGAGCAAGCGCACAACCAGACGAGGGCAGGATGCATTGGCTTTAAAGGCGAGAGAGGTGCAGAATAAGCGCGGAACGAACTTTGGGCTATTGCTCAGGTGCAGCACAGATAGCTGATGACCCACTTCTCCGCTGTGCCACTCAATGCCGGCGATCTTCGCCCGAGATGGAGCACCGACGGGGGATCCCCCAGAGAAAAAACGGAACTGGTCTGGGGATTCCGCGAATGCGGGGAAGCTGGCGATTTATATCAGCCAGGCCGAGGACGAGATCTTTCCGCTGAATTCCGCTTGTTTTGACTTTGATAATGTGTTTGCCAGAATGTCCGTGGACTTTGACTGTGATGATGCCAAGCGATTAGAACAACTGAACAGCTTTAGCGTTGGAACAGTGGACACGAAGAAGACACCTGCATTCGCTGGTGGAGTCCAGTGTCCCGCTTCTTCGTCCTTGATCCTGCGTTTCGATGGTATGGACAGGGATTCTCGGAGTAGCTGTCCTTCCTGGCAATGTGGAGTTTCGAGGTCATCTGGAGCGTTCAGTCAATTGTCAGCCTTTTCGCTTCCAACTTCACCGTACCCATACACTTAGCGATGGAATAACGTGCTGAAGACCTGGGGCGTGGTCTTTTAAACCTTTCGAGTTCTTATAAGAAGCAACATTTGCCAATGGCGAGAACCAATGCCAAGCTGGGCACTTACTCTGTAGGTAGGTACTGGCCCGCCCGGAGGACTTCCGAGGCAGACGCTAGGCACGCGCAAGTCAAAATCGACTCGGTAAGGTCTTTAGGCTTTTAATTAATACTCCGCCCGAATCATGCTGGAATGATAAATGGCCCGATGGTGGGCCTGCCAATGTCAACTCCCATGCGGGCAGAAGACCCTCTGGACGGGTACGCCTGTTTGGCTTTGATAGAGCGAGGCGGAAAGAAAAGACAGGAAGGGGACAGGTACTGTAGGGAAATGGAGGGGCTGCAGGACGGAGAAATCGTGATTCCGGGCGCTGTTGCTGCGCCATCCATCCGTTTGCTGCCTTCCCACACCCTCAGAAATCTCCCGATGTTAGCTCGTCCGTAGTCTCATGCGCGACTCTCTCCGTTCGCGCCTTGGTCTGATAAGACTGCTTCTTCACGCACAAATATACGATCATGGTCGATGCTGCAAAAAGGCCTCGTCAGGACGGAGTGTTCTCGGCGTCTTCGGACAAAGATCGCGAACATCCAGCGCCGAGCACGTCGACCATGGCCCGCCCACTCAAGACAATACTCGGCTTCTCCGACGAGTGCTTCTAGATCTGCCCCTTTGTTGGGTCGTGTTTCCTTGGCGGGCAGTTTCTTGAGCCCATGACGCTCCAGAAGACCTGTCAGCACCCTCCTACTAGCGGACTTAACAAAGTATCATGCTAATCATGAATCCACGGCAGTTGGATCAAAACAGTCCTATAAACAAGCGGCAACTTTGCGGCGTCCTTCATGCAGTGGCAAGGCCCTCGATGTTGTGATCCCAGAATTCAAAATCCAGCGTAAGAACAGCATGCGCTGACCCCTCGGTGCAGCGTGATCTAAGTGGTGACCTTGGCGAAGCTTCGTACCCCGGCCAGCAGATCGCAAACAGTGAATCATCCAATGCACTGCGCCGGACGAAGAATCAACAGTTCCTGAAGGCTGATGCTGACGGCATACCCCGCGGTTCTAGGAACGAGCAAGGTCAAGTACTTTATGCGACATCAAAATTGCTCTGCACATGGTTTGGAATTTTAGCCGGGCTGACAGTCTGGAACATTGAGCCTCAACCATGGGCCAAGCTTTGAGAGCTCATCTACACCAATTGAACACGTTGGATCTAAAGCGCGGATCAGCTCATGGTATGATGCAATCCAAGGCGCTGGGTCCGGAAAGATTGGCTCCTCCGTCAGTCATTGACAAAGGCTGTTGCTGCACACACGTGGTTCTAGACTGATCGATTTCAATTGTTCCAGACTGGTCGATTTCAATTGCTCTTGTCCTGCTACGTTGCATTCAATCCCTCCCTGAGAAGGAGCAGTGATTCATCGACCCGAACCTGCGTTAGACTGTCAGCTCAAATTGCACTCATTGTCTTGAAAGCGACTGTCTATCTGCTCAGTCAATCCAACATTTATGGTGATAAGGCATAAGTTCGGTTAGAGCATCTATAAACTCCCTAGACCAAGCCTTCCAAACCATTCGAATAGCGGGTCACAGTTTGTCGGTGTCCATGCGTTCCTATCCACATCTTTGGTCGTGGAAGGTTAACCTCGATCCTACTGGTCGCAGCTGACAACCGACAAGTCTAGACATCAGTAACTGATCTCAACATGCGGCACCTGCCGTGATCCAGATCCAGCCCGCCAAGTACATGAGATCATTGACTTGACTTATATACCTACTCCGCCCGCTTGCAAGATCGAGAAACACAAAATAGAACCCCACGGTCTCGACACAACGACGAGCCACATAAAAACCACCAAAGCTTGTTTTGAGAAATGCCAGTTGACAACTACGGGGTGTGGAAATGCCGCCCCGTGCAATGCAGAGTTGAAGATCGCCTACAAAATGCAAAAACGCCCCAACTTTCGCTCTACTTTGACGACCAACCCGCAAATGAGCAGAACTGCAAACTGAACGGGGTAACAAATGAAAATTACAATCTCTGCCGGGCTTCCATAAACATAACCTCCGGCGATCTCGACGACTCACGGCTAGTCTACTGGGTAAACCACAACATTGACACAAACCCACTCATCGATGAACTCTCGCGCCTAAGCTACGGCTTCCACGCTGCTGAAACCCCCAAAGGCCACCTAGGACTAGGACTCGACTACATCCGCCACAGCTTATTCAACACCACAAACGGCCGCCTTCTGCCACACGACATCCCTGGTCAATTCAACGACATTATCGACGTCCTTCAACCCCACATCGAACAAGCAATCCGCGAAAAAGCAGAACTCTACGTCTTTGGCTCACGCTGCGAGAACCGTGCGGGTATTCACAACATCCACATGAATCAAGGCAACGGCCGCAAGTTCCGCAGCGACGACGGCGCCTACCGCGACGGCGGGCTCGTCTTCCACTTTACCTGCCCGAATCCCGGCACTGAAGAAAGACGCGACGAGTGGCTGGGAATCTTCCTAGCCTTTGCCTCTCAGGCCGTGCATACAAGCGACGAGACCGGGCACGCGATATCCGGCGTTGGCTGGAGCGATATCCTTCGCCCAGACATAATCGAAGACGCCGTCGTTATCCAAGAGGCATTTGTCAAGTCCGACTCTGAATCTGACACTGCGATGGAAAGGGCGACGCCTAGACCAAAATTAGGGCCAAGGCACAAATCACTCACAGTGACCCTGTCGAACCGGACCAATCGCGCTGTTAGACTAGGCGACTGGAGGATCCGGAGTGGCTCGGGCTGCGTGCATACCCTGCCAAGAGGGGCAGCGCTGAGACCAAGGGTTGATCAGATGTTCGAGCTCGGCGACTGCCCGCTTTCGCCGACTGGGGATACAATCCTGCTGCTGAATGAGCATGGGCTGAAGGTTGATGGGGTTAGCTATAGATCCGCGCAGGGGGAGATGAAGGGCAAGGGGGGCGCGATTGTCTTTGCGCATTGACTATGTTTTTCTTTCATATCCTTGGCCTGGAAAGATAGTAAGTGGAATACTCCAAAGACGAAAAGTGCTTTGCGAACAGCTGAATGTTATCCAATGTATACGTACATAAGCCTGCTACGGATGATTTTTCTGGTGACTCATTCGACCATTAGTATCCGTAGAAACGGGATGCTCCAAGCTCGTCTGGCTTCCCTGCAGAATTCCACCCACGTCCATTGCCTCCTCGTACACAAACGTGGTAGACGCGTGCCCAGCAGACCCAATCAGCTCCGTTGTTGATAAATCGCGATGCCGGTTCATCGTGCTCTTCTGCTTGTTGATCTTATGTAGCTGGTACCAGCTCTGCGGGCTCTGGTCACCGTCCGCCAAGCCCGGGAGTATTTTAGTAGAAGGGGCGATCAGTCTTAAAGCGTTGCGGAACCCGGCTGCTAGGGGTTTGTATATGATAGGCAAATTGGCGCAGAGGATCCCCCCTAGTGGCTCCCATATGGAGATGATACCGAACGTCACGCCTTCCCCTAAATGTTCAATAGGACTGCTTAGTTAGGGCCCTTCAGTGGACTCGAGGGCCGGGATGGCTGGCGTCGAAGCCACGATCAAGGCTCGGGCTCGGGCTAGGGCTAGGGGCAACGCTCACTCACAGGCGTATGTGGGCGAGTTTATGTCAACGATAAACCCGAATCGCACGGCGCTAAGGACGCATGTACTATGACGACGTGAATGAGGTTCGTCAGCCAGTCTCGACGCCCCCTTCTTTTTCGTCTTGTCCTAGGAGGATGGCAAATGAAAGCCAGCACGTACCCGAGCCCGACGGAGAAAAGCCCACCAAGGAGTAGTTTTTCCTTGGTCGTGATCCTCATCTTCGCGATAATCGGTAGAGGGAGCACAAAGATCCCGATGTCGTAAAGCAGATTGCCCGCCGCGAACAACCAGGCCTCCACCACTGCATTTGAGCAGCTCCCTTGCCCCTCCTTTCTCATCTCCTGGTCCCAGAATCTCCGGATAGGTATGCATTGGAATCCCCATGCTATTTCTGTCGCGGCGAGCCATACGGAAACCATGATCGCGGTCGCAAGCACGATTCGGCGAAAGGTGTACGATGGGAAGGCGCGGTGGTATAGGGCTAGAACTGAGAGCTTGGTGCTGGCATTTGCGACGATATAAAAATGCACGATTGCGTAGACGATCTGGGATGTGGGAAGCTCGGTGTTAGTACTGGCTGAGCTGACGGTGCCGGCTGTCCCTCCTACCCTCATGAGCGGCTCGATGTTCTCAGCTGGAATTGCGTCGGGATGTCGACCGTAGCCGTATCGCGGTGCTGGAGCATGATTATGTATCTAATATACAGGGGGGGCATGGTTCGATGGTAGTACCTTGGAGGGGCCACGATGCAAGACCCAACGCTGATAAGCTGGAGGTAAACGCTGGTTAAATTGGACTCTTTTTATTGTTGGTAGAACATACCATGGCCCATATAATGAGGAAATCATCAGCAGCGAGACGGTTACGACCGTGCAAGTATAGCTCCGCCCAGAGGCGAAGACCTGTTGAGAAAATTGCGATCGGGATGGGAAGAGACAGCGCGACGTAGACTGCTGTCACCTTGGGCTCTGCAAGGGACGCTGCATCTGGTGTCTCAGAGACCATTGCGGTCGCATAATTGGGAGGAGTCTGGGGAATCAAGCCTCTTTTATTATCGAACTGTAATGATTCCTGCAGGATCTAGCGGCACCTTTCTTCCTCCTGGTTTCCTCCAAGCCATCCCCGACCAATGAAAAGGGAGGGAATCTCTGATCGGTCACACTTTGATTAAGCCAGACAGGTGCCTTGGTAGATCCTTCAGTGATACCGTGCGAGCCGTATAGGTGGTGGTCGAAATCCCAGGGCAGCGCAACGCAGCGCAGGTCTGGCGGGGCCTTTTCATAGAGTAAAGTGCTACCAAGGTGCTTCCGACGGCGGACGAAGGGTAAAACAATAGAGATGTCAAATTTGAATCAACTCTCTAGGGACCAAGTTCATCACGTCCCATTCGAGATCTATCCACTGTCTGGGTAGAAATAGTCTGCTCTACGGATCTTTCCACTATAGTTGCGCCGACGTCCCTTGGCTCCGAGTATGTTGTGTTCTGGGCATGAGTCTCTGATGAAAGGGTCGAGATTCCCAATTCCGCGCTCCTCACTCTCTGCTTTACCATCCTGTGTAGGTGGTACCAACTATGCGGACTCCCCTGCGGTGAATCATCTCCTGCGGTGGGTTGAGATGCACCCGTGAGCCGACGAAAGCCGTCGGCAACAGGCCTGTAGATGAGAGGCAGATTGGCGCAAAGAATACCACCCAGTGGCTCCCACAACCCAATGATGTTGAAAGTGGCGCTCTGAGCTGGGAGTGCTGTTAGTCAAGTTGTCGAACGCCTAGGTATAGGTACGGCCGTACGCACAGAGGTCTGTTGGGGAAAGCTGATTTTCCGTGATAGCAGTGGGGATGAGTACGATTCGGAGTGCCCCAAGGACGCAAGTGCTGTAAGTCACGAATGAGTCTATGTTCAGTCGCACGGGTCATGTTTGGTAGATGTTGGATTATGTTGGCGGAGGATACGCACGCTATCCCAACGGAAAACAGACAGGCAAGACCGATCTTCCTTTTCATCGGAATCATTTGCATCCGGGCAATAAGCGGCAGGGGTAATGTGAAGGTCCATACATCCAAGATCAAATTGCTGACGCATAGGAAAAGACTTTGTGCTGAAGTGTCATTGCATTTGCCGGGGATTTTCGGTTCCCATACCCTTCGCATGGGCTGACACATCAACAAGTAGGAAACTAGACTACTCACAAGCCACATCGCGATGGTTGCAGCGGTCGCCAGGCATATGCGTTGAAATGTAACAGATGGAAATGCCCGGTAGTAAAGCGCTAGAACAGAAAGCTTGGTGCTAGCCGTGGCGATGAGGTAGAAGGCTGTGGCTATATATGAATACTCGGGGGGTCAGATTAGCCTTGGAATATAACCTTAGAACATTGTTTTACCATCAATATGAGTTTCCCGTTCTCTGGTGTCAGAGTCTCAAAAGGTTGTCCTAACCCATACCGCGGCTCTGTAGAGATTAGCATATACATACATTGCATTATGATCACAACGTACCTTGTAAGGCCACGGTGCAGTAGACAACGGTGGTAAACTTGAGATCTTCAGTTAGCGAGTACGTCTTGTGCCTCAAAGCCCTATTAACTCTTACGGTAGCCCAGATGATGATGAAGTCGTCGACAGCCAAGCGGCCTCGGTGCAGCCGGAGCTCAGCCCAAACCCGAAATCCGGTGGAAAGAATGGCAATGGGTATAGGGAGGGAAAGCACAACGTAGATTTCTATTGTCTTCGAACGGTTTTGGGGCGCAGGGCCGGGCTCAATGCCCGAATGTTCTACATCTGCCATGATGATTGATGCCAATGGAGAATGATCAGAGGAACAGAAGGTTGGGGAGTGCAGGGATGTTATTCAGGATATGGAAACACAAAGCTGGGCCGAGGCCTTCCAGGTGGCAACTTGGAACTCACTTTCTTTGTCTCAAGCCTCCCGCATTCCATCCCCGGCCAATGGCAGGTTTGCCAAGCTTGCATATGATCATGCACTTGAGAGATGAAGAGGCAAGAGTAACAAAGGAATTATTTGTTACTGACGAAATGGCTGACAAGAGCTACGTACATGATGAGGAGAAAGCAAGAAACGGAGGTAGCCGGGCGAAGCTAGTGGGTATCAGGGGATCCCTTTCAAATCCAAACATACATCCTCCAGTGCTGACAATCAAAGCTCCGATCGCAAAAATGGCCTGACGTCGAGCTGGCATCCGGTAACCAGTGGCTGAAAACTCCACATCGTACGTACGAAAGAAAAATCCCAATCACGGATTGACAATGCGCACAAAGTAGAAACAATTCGCCTCCAGAAGACAAAAGAAATAATGTGCAGGCTGGTCAGTTGTAAGCCACAGACAATCCGTACGCGTTCATTTCGCAAGTAAGTCGAGTCGTTCTAGTGCACGGGTACCACTCTTCAGGCTGCTGAAGCCCTCTTAAAGGCGTCGCTGGCCGGTGCAAGATATGAATTTCCTCGAGAGCGGACTGGCGGGCGATGGCGTCTCGGGCGAACCGGCAAAGCCACCCGTCTCGGTCTATGTCCATTTTTTGCTGGCGATCGAAAGCTTCTTGTTTGGTAAAACTTATTTCAATGACGCGGAGGTTCGGCGCAAGCAGATAACCGCCCGTCTCATGGGTATATCGAGGTACCTCAGTGTATCCAAAAAGTTGGCAAAACGATAGAGAGAGATATTCGAGTCGTGGAAAGACCGATGCATTAAAGAGGGCTCCGTGACCATTGGAATAGAGCTGCCCAATCTCGATTGCTTTGAGAGTATTCAGGTGCCCAGTAGCAAGCATCTGGCAGACCGCTGGAAGGTCCAGATGGTGATCAGGTCGGTATTCAGATTGCTCGTGGTTGCTGAGGGTAAACTCCGACAGGGATTCGGGCCACTCAATGCAACGCTCGAGGGTGGTCGCCGTGCCTTTGAATTCGTAAAGTCGCAAGGTGGTACAAGGTCCGGTCCGTGGCTCTGTCTTGTGGCCGAACAGCGCACTGTATGACAGAGGATTTCTGGGTGTTGCTGTATCTTGGATATTGAACAGTTCCACTGTTTTGAGCGCGGGGTTGTTGATCTTGTTCATATCTAATAGCAGGACATCCGTGATAAATATATCACGGGGACCGTGGCCGATGGACAGAGTTTCGAGTGAAGGCATGTGCTTCAGGGCGAATGATATCGAAATCCAGCTGACGAGAACATAATGGAAGATGTCCGCTATGCATAATGATTTCACCTTGGGAAGGTTGCACATGAGTTCCTCCATCACCGAAAAGAACACAGGGTTAATTTTTGGATCAGAGCTTCCTAGGTGGATATGCAGGGTGCGACACTTTGTTTGCAGTGCTATAGGATTTCCTTTGTGCTGATGCCAGAGGCTGCATAACTGATCCGTGTTTAGCAGTAGATGACGGAGTAGCAGGCCCTCTGTTAGCCGGTAGAAATGCCGACAGGTCAACGCAAAGCTTTTGAGGTCGTTGTAGCCGCGGGAGCCAAAGTAAGCTGCAGATGGATCAGGGTCTTCCCTCAAGTGGCTCAGAATCATCAAGATAACCTCATTTGGGAGATTGAGCAGCTGGAGCGTGCTGACAGGTAGGCTCAGTGACATGCTGTATTCGGGGACAACAAAACCAAGGAGATTGAAAACAAGGTGGATAAGTGACAAAGGTAATAAGAAGGAGAAGTACGGCAGAAAGAGAGGATGCAGAATGGATGCCTTATACAAATGAGCTGCAATGACGAGGATGTCGAAGGCGGCAAGCTGATGAGATTGCCCCTTAATCAGCTGAAGCATTCACTAAGGCCAACACTTAGAGGATGAGATGACCTGGACTTTCTGCTGTAGGCGAACCAGCTCCCCAGGCCTCCATCTACCGCCATAGTAGAAGCATATAATTCAAGTGAGACGAAAGACGATGAGGTAAAAAGGGCACTCTGTCAGAGGCGATCAACCCTGACGCTGAGGGCAACGGTTGAAAGGGTGTGCCATTTTTTATTACTGCTTTTCGCCTGAATGAACAAACGGCTGGCCGTCTAATATCAGAGCCGTTAACGGATACCAGTTCTTGTACAAGCAAGTGGACGAAAGCTTGACAACACTGAGCATTAATATCGTCATATAAATCAGCACTGGAGCTCGCGGACTATACCGGTAGCGTATCTTCACCTAACCCTATAATATATGGCGGTCATGGTCCATGAAACAAGCACAGGTCAACAATTAGCATCACTCATATCACAGGAAGGTGGGAAAGAAACCGTCCTGAAAGGCTCTAGCTGACTTTGTCCAATTAATCTCGTTGAGTCTGCGCCATTGTCGTCTTCAGACTCAGCTGTCTCTGACCCGCCCAAGCTCACCTCATTGCCCTGTGAGTCGTAGAAAACAGAGTCTCCCATTAGTGAACCGGCTCCCTCCATCTCACCTTCCTCTGTAAAGTCGTCTTCCTCTGTAGAGTCGTCTTCCCCTGTAAAGCAGTCACCGTTCATAGAATCGTAAATCGAAGAACTTGAATGAAGGTCGCCCCAGGTTAGACCACTCCCGATTGGGTCTCGAACTCGTAGCCCTTCGGCTTGCCGCAGCCACTCGGCCTTGGTCAAGACGGGCCAACTGTACAAAATAGACAGTTTGCGGTTCCGAAACTCATCGTTCACCTGATCCATGCGGTCCCAGGGATAGCCGTACTCCTTCTTGATTTCTCCCGCCTCCGGACAATAGAGGATCCAAATCTTCTCTAGAGTGGCCTCTTTCGTCACGGCGGCTCTAGCAAACTGGCGCAGCCACTCCTCTTCCGGCTTACCAAAGTCTGACCACAACTCATCTCTTCTGGGGCTGATGCTAAAATTCAGGGTCAGAGTCTTCAACTTCGGGCCTAGCAGAAAGTCTGCAGTCTCGGGCTCATAAACAACCCCTTCCGGTCTTTGCTGCCGCCATCCGCAGACCTGCCACCATGAGAGCGACAAATGCTCTAGTGCTGGAAAGCCCGTCGCGTCAAACATCAATCTAGTGCCATTGTAAGATAGGTGTCCGATTTCAACCTGCCGTAGCGTCTTTTTGTGAACCGCCAGCATGGAGCTGAGCATGGGGAGATCCATATAAAACTCGTTATCGTCAAGAAACATCAAGCAGAATTCGGTTAGTGCCTCAGGCCATTCGAGGAATCGGGCTAGGGCTTCCGGTTTGTCCGTGTAGTCGAAGAGGAGGAGAGAGGTAATACGAGCGGATCGCACGTCCTATGACCCATGTGTCAGTTATAAATGGGCGGGGAGTACGGGAGGACTGGAGGCTGAAACTGACCTCCGGGTTTAAGACAAATTCTTCGGTCTTGTCATAGGCCGGCGGACGCTGGATATCTTGCACCTCCAACTTTCGGAGCGATGGGGCATTCCTAACATGCTGAACAATGTCATGCAAATAAAGCCCAGGGGGACCGTTTCCAATAATCAGGATGCTGAGCTGGGGCATGCTACTTAAAGCAGTCTGTACGAGGCCCCACCCTGAGGTAGGCCTGCCGAAATCTCCCCAGAGACAAAATGATTGAACCGAATGGAGTTCGGACGCAAGCTTGTTCAACTGGGAGAGATGCTCCTCAGTGGGATCCAATTTGCTGCTGATACTAACCAGCAAGCTCTTGCAATGTTTCTGCAACAGTGCTGGATTGCTTTTCAGGAGGGCTAGTATGTCGACAATAGCTTTCGCGGAGGGGATCAATTTGTGGACCGTGAATGGTTGAGCTATTGATCTGAAAAGTTGGTTGACTAGTGTGAGGTTTTTCATGTTGCTTTTGTTGTAGTATGTAAGATAGCAGGATCTGGGAGGAGGGTCGCAGGCAACCAGTTCGAAGATCTCATGAAGGAGCTCGACCGGCAGCTGAAGGATGGCCGCTTGATCTGAGGACGAATTGAAGGGCATAATGCAATGTGTTAGAGAGAAAACAGCGAGATAAAGGGATAGAAACTCGCAAACAGGGGTACAAACGAAAGAAGAGACAGCCGCCAAACAGGCCAAATATAACGAAGCAAGAGGAGAGAAAAATGGAAGGAAAGTGTCAAGCCTGAGGGGAGTGTGAGGTGTGAAGTGTGAAGTCGAGATCAAAGATCGGAGCAGACGAAGGAGATGCTTGCATCACATGATATGGACTTTGCGAGAGAATAAATCGTCGTTCACTTGCACTGGCTCTCTCCTCTGAGATGCTATCAGCTCCAGACTTGAAGCTCCGCTGTCTGGTTCTGTTTGTTGAAGAGGCATTTCTAACAATATTCGAGATCAACAAGACCGTGTCTTCAAGGCAAGATAAACATGGCGAGAACCTACAGTTGCTAAGTTGCATATTTGACAAATGTGTTAGGCTCCTCATGGAGAGGCGATATTGCCTTTCCAAATGAAAGACTTTCTTCTTCATCCCGGACGCCGTGATCAACCTGAAGCGCCTTAAACGACAATAACCAGTCGTCTATACACTCGTCAAGCCGACAAAGAGCAGCGACGCGACAGCCCTACGATTACGTCTGTTCCTCCTCCATACACCTGACAGCTGCGAGACCTCCTATTTGCGCTCGACAATGTACCAAGAAGAGCTACAGCAGGGCATGACGATGATCCGTCGTATGGTCGGTGGGTGTTCAACCAAAAGTGAGATCCCTTATTTGAAGAGCTTTGACGCGGCAATACGGACGTCTCTTGAGCATGATCAAAAGAGGCTGGGGGCCCGCATCAGATGGTACAAGCAGTTCAAGTATTGGACCAATATGTTGAGGGCTGATTTAAGCAGGATCGGATCTGGAAGTACATGGCGCGTTGGTATTAATCAACAGAATATCTTCCCAGGCGAGCAGTAAGAGGGCTTAATTGCTATGCTTGTCTTAGTGACATTATGTGCTGCGCTGCCTATCCGAAAACCGTATACTGTGCCCTTTTGACCCAGGATCTATTCCCGTTCTTCTCCTTTTCCTCCGTGGCAGCTATCTTCTCCGCTGTCTCCATCTCATCAAACACCACCGCCGCTGAAAAGTCCATCTGCTCCGGCTTGACAATCTTGGTCTTGAACCACCACTATAGCACCAATTAATGACGGCTTCCCCACCTGTTCGGAGGAAAGCTGAGACTTACTTTATAGACGCCATAATCGAAGAAGAACAATGGCGCCGCCAGATATGTGGAGAAGAAGCTCTTCGCGCTCCCCTGTTCGCCGAACGGGAAACACGCGAGATAGAACTCGCACCCGAAGATAAACAGCACAATCAAAAGGCTGAAATACTGCGCATAGGGCGTGAGCAGACCTTTGAAAGGTAAGTCTGCAAGATCTTTCCCTTGCACACGAAGACCGTTCCGAAACCGCAGGTGCGCAATATAGATAGAGGCCCATTGGAACAGGGTCGCGATCGCGACCTACGTATCAATCAGCACCGTACCATCATCAAGTGAGGGGGGAGAAAGGGAGTATGTACCAAGCTCGAGAACCATCCGTACACAATCACGCCTGTCCCGTCAACATTGAGATAGCAGAGTCCTCCTCCAAGCGCCAAACTAACAGCGATGGCAACCCATGGCCGCCCCGCCGCATCCTTCCGCCCAAAAGCACCATGGATGATCCCCAAGTCAGAAAGCGCAGTAAGACTCCGACTGGCAACATACACACTTGTGATCCCACAGCTAATCACACTCAGGAAGATAAACCCGTTGATCGCATGCGCCAGCCCCCAGACATCCGCGCGCTTCAGCGCAATGACGAACGGCGAGCCCAGCGTCCCGCTCCCGTCTACCAGGTCGGCGTCATCATACGGAACGCACATCCCAACAAGCCAGATATTGACCACGAAAAAGGTAAACATGCGCCAGAAGACCGGCCGCACGGTCTTACGGATTGTCGAGCGCGGCGACGCAACCTCGCCCGCAATGACGGCGATGTGCTCGCCGCCCCCGAAGCTGAACGCAGCCTGGACAAAGCTCTTCGCGATCCCCTTGATCCCGTTATTGAATGCTCCGGGGCTCTTCCAGTAGCTGAAGATGATGGGCCCGTGCGTTGCGGGGATTCCGCCGGACGTCATGATGAACAGGAAGCAGATCATTAGCACCACGGCGGCGCACTTTATAAAACTCATGTAGTACTCAATGTATCCGTAGATCTTGACGTGGAAGAGGTTGGCCAGGCCCATGACGACGAGGAAGATTGTGATGTAGGCTGCTAGCGGTAGTGCATTCGTTGACGGCCAGAATTGCAGCACCGACACGGCGGCGGTGATTTCGGCCGGGATGATCATTACCCACTGCGAGGCTCAGCGGTGGTTAGTGCAAGTTGTAGAGGCTATAGACGAGATGAGAAACGAACAGCAAACCAGAAGTTGACTCCGATCGCGAACCCAAATGCTGGATCAACGTATTCGGAGCATTGCCGGATGAAGCCACCATGGAGTGGGAGGTATGTTGTCATCTCGCCGATGGAGCAGTATTGGGCATAGACAATAATCCTTTTGTTAGTTAGCTTTCTCTGTTGCTAGTGAAAATGCTATCATGGTGATAGGTCTGATGAGCAAAACGTACGCGGTAAGGGTATACGTGAGTGCAAGACCGCCAGGACCAGCTGTTGATACATCAGTCTCATTAGCTAGCCACAGTGACCGGCTTTGGGAGACATCGGATCCATACCATAATACAGTGCCTGCCCCGTACCAACCCACAAGCCCGTCCCAATCCCAGCTCCAAAGGTCATCATCATGACCTTGCGGCGTGTGAGGGAGCGGTGGTATCCGACATTGTCGGGGTTGATCTGCGTCGAGGAGCCATTCTGTTCAGACGAGGCTGTAGCAATGCGCTCGAGGTCTGCTCCTGCCTTTGGCTCTATGTCAGCGGCTGGCTGTTTGGGGGCGTCCGCGTTAGCCATCATGAGTCCCCGCTGGATGTTGGTAGTCTGAAATGGCATGATCGGGGGATAGACTCGTACTTATACGCCCTTGCTATCTTGACGGTGTGTGATCCTGTATCTCTGGTATCACCTTATCACCGGCTTGATCCACCGGGATGGCTGTTGGAGGTGATCAGCAGTAACCTTACTGCAAAGGGGAATGATAGGGTGCTGGTTGGATATTCGGAGTCTCGGACTTTCATACGGCAATCCATCCAAGCACCGGTCCCTACCGGCGTGATTGATAAGCTGCAGCTACTCCAAGTCTACCCCTCTTTGATGAGTTGATAACCATTGTCCCCTCCCCTGCTCTCTGCTCAGCACCATCTTCTCTAGGCAGCCAAGCTATACCAACAACCACAAGTCCACTCCAATCCAACGTTGCATTGACAATCCACAAGTTGAATTGACTCTGTTCCACCCACCATGTCCTCCAAGAACGTCGTCTTCGACGTCGTCGGCACCCTCGTCAGCTACGACAACCTCTTCGCCGCAATCGACACGCAGCTGGGCCCGCGACTCCGCGAGTTCGACATCAAGCCCTCGCTGCTCGGCTACACATGGATCGAAGTCGCCGAGCGCGAGTACACCTACCTCAGCATGTCCGGCAAGTACACCGGGTTCGCGGAAGTCTTCCGCGCGCTGTTCTACCGCATGCTCGGGATGGCCGGGGTCCCAGAACCGCGGGCGTTCGCATCCGACGCCGATCTCGAGTACATCATGCAGGCATACGCAGGTCTGAGACTCCGACCGGGCGCCAAGGAGTGTGTCCGGAAACTGCGTGATGCCGGGTTCAAGGTCTGGTGCTTTACGGCGGGCGATGTCAAGCGCGTCTCCGGGTACTTTGAGAGCGAGGGCGTGGAGATGCCGGCTGGTGATTTGATTTCCTGTGATGCTGCGGGCCTGGGGAAGCCTGATCTTGCTGCGTATCGGCCGTTGCTGGACCAGTTGGTGGCTGAGCATGAGGGGAGAGTGCCGTGGTTTGCGGCGGGCCATATGTGGGATGTTTCGGCTGCGAGGAGAGCTGGGTATGTCGCTTCTTACCTTGACTACTGCGTGAGTTTGATGCTAATAGGTACTCTTGCAGATTCAAGGGCGCGTATACGTCGGTATGGGAGAAGGAGCCGCTGACGGAGTTGTTTGGCGAGATGGATGTGGTTGACGAGACGTTGCCAGGGATGGCAGACAAGATTATTGCAAGCCAGGCTGCTTCTTAGTACTTACATGCCGTAGTTGACATCAATGCAAGTTTTTTGTATGTTCCCTGTCAAAGCATAGTATATCAGTAATCATTCCAGACCACCTGAGCAGGGTCGAAGTATGCGTCCACATATCAGCCCACTAGTTACCCCAACTTGATAGCATATCCACGTTAAACCCCAATCAGTAAGAAGGAATCCTGCCTTCTCCAAAAGATAAAGATAAGATAACTCACAAGGTCCTCCCCCCTCAATCGCTTCGCACCGGCATCCCGGCGGCTTAATCCCCGGCCTGGCGATACGCCCCCAACCGGAGCACACCCGGTCTGCCCAACCCACCATGACATAAAGCAAGAATCATACCGATCTCGGTTCTCTTAGCTTCCAGGCTCGTAGAGATATACTTCTACAACCATGTCCTACTCCAACTCCAACTCCAGCTCTCCATCTCCGTTCCCGGATTCCAGCCCAACAACGCCCTTCTGGCGCACAACCCCCCACCCGCTCGACAACCACCGCAGCACGCCCGCCCTCCCAGAAAAATGCGACATCGCTATTATTGGCGCCGGCTACGCGGGCGCATCTCTTGCCCACCATATCCTCAGGCTAACCCATGAATCGAGTCGCCCGAGCATCGTTATCCTGGAAGGGAGAGAGGCGTGTTCAGGCGCGACAGGACGAAACGGTACGCGGCTCGCTTTCCCCCTAGCTTCCTTCGTCCTCTTCCTCCTCCTCTTCCTCTCCTAGATTTCCAGCATGTTGACAGAGGAGTCGTACTCGCGCAGGAGGACACCTCAAGCCAGACCCGTTCAACCGCATCGCGTCGCTCGCCGCGCAATACGGCCTCGCTGAGGCCTCGGAAGTCGCCGAGTTTGAGGCCCGGCAGGTCGATGCCGTGGCGGATCTCGTGGAGACGGAGGGAATCGATTGCGACCTCGTCGTTACACGCGCTGTCGATGTCATGCTTGACGAGGAGTATGCGGCGAGCCTGAAGAAGGGGTATGATCGGCTGGTTGAAGGAGGCTGCGAGCCGACACGGAAGACGAAGTATTTTGGCGCCGAGGATGCAGAAATGGTACCATATACTCTATCCAATTCTGTGGAGAGAGGCGACTGACTGGCTGGCTAACGGGATGCTGCAACCAGGTCTCGAGCATCAAAGGCGCAAAGGCCTGCTTCACTTACAGAGCAGGACACCTGTGGCCGTACAAGCTGATCATGCATCTCCTGCAAAGCGCCGTCAACAAGGGCGTGAATCTGCAAACACACACGCTCGTCACATCAGTGACCTCCACCTCCGCCGCCTCAGAGTCCAACTCGGGATACACGCATACCATACACACGCCGCGCGGGACACTGCGGACCAAAAAGCTCATCTTCGCTACGAACGGCTACACGCCGTCTCTCCTCCCGCAGTACAGAGAGACGATCGTCCCCGTGCGCGGAACATGCTCGCGTATCGTGGTCCCGGCCTCGTCGTCAAAGCCTCCACCGAGACTAACAACATCGTACATGATCCGTCACAACGCCGTACACTACGACTACCTGATTCCAAGAGCAGACGGCTCCATTGTCGTTGGGGGCGCCCGGCCGGCGTTTATCCAGGACCCGGGCAGCTGGTACAATGTGACAGACGACAGTGTGGTCCTTGAGGCTGCAAGGCGATACTTTGATGGGTATATGCAGAAGCACTTTAAGGGGTGGGAGGATAGTGGCGCTGTGACGGAGAATGTGTGGACCGGGAGTGAGTTACTTAACCTTCTACTGGGCTTTTGATGCGAACTGATATACGACGATGCTAATGCTACTATTTTCGCAGTAATGGGGTATTCGTCGGATAATCTGCCTCATGTTGGGTTGGTGCCGGGAGAGGTTGACCAGTGGATTCTTGCTGGGTTCACGGGACATGGTATGCCGCAAGTTTTCCTTGCTGCTGAGGGGTTGGCGAGGATGGTGGTCCGGGGGGCAGGGTATAATCAGAGTGGGCTGCCGAAACTTTTCGAGACTACGAAGGCGAGGTTGAAAGGTGAAATAAAGGTCAAGGAAGAGACAAGAGCCGTAGCGAAGCTGTGACGATTGACACGAGGCATTAGGTGCCATTTCATTTAGGGAACACTGCGGTACGCAAACTAGAAATACTGAAAAATGACGCTCGTATGAATATCCATTCTAATGACGCATGAGCTCTTGGAACTTGCGAAAGCTCAGGGCCCGTAAATCGCGACTGCAGGACTGAAGCCCACCAACTTATCCGTCTCCATATTCGGCCTGAACTTGGCCTCTTTACCGGCGGCCTCCGCGCCCTGAGCATATCTCTGCACCTCGTCAAACCCAAACTTCTTCTCAGGAAGCAGTTCGTACACGCCACGCGCATACTTCTCGGAGATCCGCAACACCTGTCCAAGATACTTCGCCTGGATTTTGGGGTACTCGACCAACTTCAAGAGTCTGGCTGTGTTCGAATGCAGATGCTGGCGCGCCTTCTCATCCATAACCCTCTCGTATAGTTCACGCGGCTGGTCGTACTCGCTCGGCTTTCCCTCGTGGTAGAAATGGGACTTGCGGCTGACAACCTGGTCGGCGAGTTGATAGGGGGCTTCGGCAGTCTCGGGGCGGAATTTGTGGACAAAGCTGTTGGGTGCGTACTGGGGGTTCATGGCATGGTTCGCATCAACACGAAGCTGGCCGTCAAAGTTGAGAGACGAGTAAGAGGAGGCCATGAAGGGGCAGTTCACTATCGAGCTATATTAGCATTCATCTTCAGGCGGGGTTGCAAAGTCGATACCTGGGACTTGGTGAAGGTTCACGCCGATGCGGTGGTACTGTGCGTCGCGGTAGAAGAACATCCGAAATTGCAGTAGGGGGTCGGGGCTATCTTCGATTCCCGGTACCATGCTGCCGGGCGAGAAGGCAGCTTGCTCGACGTCGCGGTGGAAGTTCTCGGGGTTTTTGTTCAAGGTGAGTTTGCCAAACTCTTGTAGCTGCATTCAAAGATTAGTCGAGTCCAGTAACACTGTAAAGGAGAGCTTACAGGAAATTGCTTCTTTGGCCACACCTTGGTCACGTCGAACGGATCAAAGCCTAGCTTTTGAGGATCCGCATCCTCGGGCTTCATGATCTGCACATGGGCCGTCCAGGTGAGTTCCTTTCCATTCTCGATTGTCCGCCACAGCTCACGCTTCGAATAGTCTGGGTCTTCGCCCCCGTAGGCCAGAGCTTCGTCGGCGGTGAATTGCTTCTGACCGTGATTTGCAAGGAAATGATATTTGATGTAGACGAACTCGCCGTCGGTGTTCACCCTAATCGGTTATTATTTCCTTCAATCAGTGACGAGGGGAAGTACCATTTGAAGGTATGACAGCCGTAGCCGTGGATGTTCTGCCATCCGGCCGGGGTGCCATGGTCGCTAAAGAACATCATTCCGGCATGGTTCCTGCAAGGTTAGACTGCATCCAACTCCTGAGTGATCGACATACCCTTCCGGAGTATTGGCGAGTAGATCAAACAAGGAGTTGTGATCGAGCAGGAAGTTCTGCGGATTGCGATACTGGGAGCGGATCACGTCTGGGCCTTGGATCGGGTCCCTCGCAAAGAAGACAGGCTAAATGATTAGCAACGAGCAGACAAAAGGGTGGGGATCTTACAAAGTTCAGCCCGACGATATCATAGTTGCCTTCACCAGTGTAGAACTTGATGGCAAAGCCACGGGGATTGCGCGCCAGATCTGGGTACTCTCGGCCCAGGGTGACGGTGGAAAAACGAATAAAAACGGGGGTCTTGATTCCGGGTGACCGAAGGAAGTGTGCCTAAACCATTAGATCCAGTTCTCTACATCTGTAGTGTGTTGTACACACCTTTGTCAGACCAGACACATCTTTCGTAACCTCAAACTGCCCGAAGGCGCCGCTGCCACCTAAACCGTTAGCGGAGACCAGTCTAGTGAGAACTTCACGTACAGGGATGGACCATGCGTTCCAGCAGCTTCGATCGATTGAAGTGCTGCTGTTTCTGGAACAGAAACGTGTCCGAGGCCAAAGGTAAGCCGCCGGCAGTTTTGCTATGGGCCGGGTCAGGGAAGGGAATGGCCTCGTTGTTGGTGAAGTAGGGGCCATCGTCCGCTCGCTTCCCGGGGCCTTGGACGCCAGTAAGTTTGGCAGCTGTCTTTGCTGGGCCATCGTTGGCTCCTTGGAAGGTGGATGAGAGCTGGACAGGGCGCGGGTCACCGCCGACAGCACCGACAGCCTGACCGATCGCCTGCAAAGGGTGTTGAGCCATTGACTTTTGTTGACTGATTCACACAACCTAAGGATTTTGTGCTGGTGAAACTAGATGTCGCATGTCGCATCTCTTTGGCCCCTTATAGTCCGAGTGGCCGGCACTGGGTTTCGTTGCGCTCACGATGACGGCAGCTGTCAAGCATGGGTGTTGATGCCGGGCTACCGCAAGCAGCCGTTGGTGAGGCCGTCACGAGAAACATGATTGGCGAGCCACGGTTCGTCATGGTGAGCAAATCGATGTTCCAGTAATTGAGCCCGGTTTCTGCGGAGGATATCCTTGGATCGGCTGTTAAAGGGATAATCAGGAATGCTGCGATTGGACACTTATCCAAGTCTAGATGTTCCAGCACTGTACCCTTCAGGGCGTGAATTGAGTTGAGTGATGACTGAGAGGCAAGACTTGCCTTTGGGTCTCGACTAATCGACAGCGCGTGATTCTGTCAGTCACGTGGCGGACCCTCGACGAGCAAAACCACACTGCTCTTCCAGCCAATGATCGGCGGTGGGGTCAGATGACTTGGCTACCCCGCGCTACCAAACAGGCAACCCCAACCACCGCCCGGGCTCCTTCTTCAATCCGCAACGATAACCACGCTGTCTCATCCGCGATTCTAGCGGGCGACGTCGCAGACAACAGATTATCCCCACCCTTACCCAAACAGTGCGGAGTGTGGACACGGTCCGATATCTCACATGGCATCGCGCAAGTGTGAGGGCGGCAGCGTCAAGTATCTTCGAAATCTCGGGCGCAGATGGTAGGAATAACTTGAAACCTCGATGGCCATGTCTGGTATGCTCAGTATGTTAAGAAGCCTACCTAGGAGGATAAGCTTGCTGCATCCCGATTGAAGAAGAGAACTAATGAGCCAACTCTTGTCAAGTAAATGGAGAATCTTGTGCCTTGATTGTTGATATATATTTTCGCCTTACCCAACGTCAAGTACCCTAGGTAGTGTCTTGACCAACGTGTAGCTAGCGACCAATCGTAGCACAAAAATTATCATGCAATCCGATCCATTGCTTCAAGTAACCAAGATGGCTTAACAGAAGTCACTTATAGTAGGATTGGGGATAAAAAGGTTAGGGCAATCTCGATCACGTGCATGGTCTACGGCGTATTCGACATGAAACTCTGAGTCAGCAATCAGTACATCAATTTCTTCTTGATTATTGTCTGGGGCCATACTTTACTTGAACATGAGATAGGTGCTATTGCTTGAAAATTTTTATATATATTCTTTGTGGTTATGCCTTATCCAGGCTATAGGGTAATGTCTGTCTCATCCAAAATCGTCACCTTGATGCTCGGCCTGTCTCTATCCGCACAAAGCTCCAGCGCCTCCTTCGCGCGCTCCAACGGAAACGTGTGGCTGATCAGCAGCTTGAGGTCAGGCAAGATCCCCGCCGCCATACACGATATCGCTCGTGGCCATGTATCGCGGTAGCGGTTGATGAACTTCAGGTCGATCTCCGCAAGCGAGAGATGCATAAAGGGGACGTTGTTGATAATCTCTTTCCCCACGCCAACGACCACCACCACTCCGCCCCGTCGCGCCGTGTATGCCGCTGTGCAGATGCTACTCTCAACGCCCGTGCACTCGAGCACGCGGTCGGGGGCTGTGTACTCGTTGGGGCCGAAGAGGGCGCGGATGGCTTTTGCGTTCCCTTGCGCGTCGAGCGAGGTGTCGATCTGGTATGTTTCTAGGCTGGGAAGGTACTCTTTGGCAAACTTTAGGCGGGCTGCGTCGATGTCTGTGATTACGACGGGGTGGGCGCCTGACGCGCGCGCTGCGGAGGCGGCGATGAGACCGATTGGGCCAGCGCCGCAGATGACAACGCCTCGGCCTAGCTCTAGTTGGGCCACTTGGACTCCGCGCATCACAACGCTGAGGGGTTCGATGAGGGCGCCGTCTAAGTAGGAGAGGTTGGAAGGGAGTCTTGGGTAGGTAAAGTCAGCATGCGAGGAAGGTCGGTGGTTGACTAGGTGTGAAGAACGTACTTGTGTAAGTATTTGGCGGGATGGACTTTGTATCGTTGGATGGTACCGGCGTAGGGGTATACACCTGCGAAGGCGACGTCCTCGCAGAGGTTGTATCGCCCGTCATCGCACAAAAAGCAGTTTTCGCAAGGGACGCCTGGTTCGACGGCGACGCGGTCGCCTGATGCTCATTGTGAGATTGTTTGCTTGACTGCAGCGGCGTACACCAAACATGCAATGACGCACCTGATTGGAGATCTGTGACGCCCTCCCCGCACTTCAGGACAATGCCTGCCGCTTCATGGCCTATGATGCAGTCGCCGTGGAAGATAAGGCCACCGATGCGACCGGTCTTCCAAAAGTGCAAGTCTGATCCGCAGACTCCAGTTGCTTTGATATGAAGGAGCACCTCTCCTTTGGCGGGTTCGTGTACCGGAGCTTCGACGAGCTTGATTTTGTGGTCGGCGGTGATTTGGAGGGAGGGATTGGGGAGGTACGACATGATTGCGATAGTGAGAGTTGTTGGAGCTGGGAATTACTGAGAGTGGAAACAATGCGCTTCAAATAATCGAGCACAGCCTGGACAAGGGAAACTCGAGGCTCCGGGGAAACTCCGATTTGTGGGGAGGCAGTTGGAGCTCCAGAATTTCCCCATACAGAGGCCAGTGCCTCCGGTTACCAGATTCAGTAATTTTGCCTGCATTGGTGGTTATAAAGCGCCTCTTTCCAACAGAATGTTTGCCTCTCAAGACATTCACTTTCACATTCATCATGACCGTCCCTTTGGTGAACGGCTCCAGCAGCCACCATGACATCGTCCTCAAGACCTTCCGGCTCCTCATCGCCGATCTCTGCCAGCAGTTTGGCGGCGGCCACCCAGGGTAGGTAGAGTCCACCAAGCAAATACAAACAACTGACGGAATAGGGGTGCTATCGGTATGGCAGCAATCGGAGTTGCTCTTTGGCGCTATGTCATGCGATACGCACCACACACCCCCAACTTCTTCAACCGCGACCGCTTCGTCCTATCGAACGGCCACACCTGTCTTTTCCAATACACATTCCTCCACCTGACCGGCTACAAGAATATGACCTCTGAACAGCTCAAGTCGTATCACTCCGAGCGCGAGGATGCGCTCTGTCCCGGCCACCCGGAGATTGAGCACGACGGTGTCGAAGTCACGACTGGTCCGCTCGGTCAAGGTGTTGCCAATGCTGTTGGTATGGCGATGGCCACAAAGAACTTGGCTGCTACATACAACCGACCGGGATATGACGTTGTCAATAACCACACGTGGTGCATGATTGGCGATGCTTGTTTGCAGGAGGGTGTCGCGCTCGAGGCGATTTCGCTGGCCGGCCACTGGAAGCTGAACAACCTGACCATCATGTACGACAACAACCAGATCACCTGCGACGGCTCAGTCGACCTGACCAACACTGAAGATATCAACGCCAAGATGCGTGCTTGTGGGTGGGACGTGATTGACATCAAAGATGGTTGCTACGACGTCGAGGGTATCGTGGAGGCGCTGTCTAAAGCTCGTGCATCAACAGAGAAACCCACCTTCATCAACATCCGCACGGTCATCGGTCTCGACAGCAAGGTCGCTGGTCAAGCAGCTGCCCACGGTGCGGCTTTCGGTGTCGACGATGTCGCTGACATGAAGCGGAAGCTCGGCTTCAACCCAGAGGAGCACTTCATCATTGGGGAAACAGTGCGCCAGTTCTTCGCTGATCTTCCTGCCCGTGGCGAGGGCTGGGTCAAAGAATGGAACGACCTCGTACAGCGCTACACTAAAACACACCCAGAACTAGCCGAAGAGTTCCAGCGTCGCGTGCGCGGCGAAATCCCGGCCGACTGGAAAACGCTCATCCCAACAGAGTTCCCCGACAAGCCAACAGCCACTCGTGCTTCATCCGGTCTCGTCTTCAATCCTCTCGCACAGTCAATCAACTCGTTCATGGTCGGAACTGCCGACCTGTCGCCGTCAGTAAACATGATCTGGAAGGGCAAGGTTGACTTCCAGCACGTACGTCCTCGTCTCACCCCCAGTCTGCGTACAACCAGGCTAACAACCACAGCCTGACCTCCGGACAACCTGCGGCATCAACGGCGACTACTCCGGCCGATACATCCACTACGGTGTCCGCGAACATGCCATGGCCGCGATTTCCAACGGCCTGTCCGCTTTCAACCCAGGAACCTTCATCCCCATCACCTCCTCGTTCTTCATGTTCTACCTCTACGCCGCGCCAGCCGTCCGCATGGGCGCCCTGCAACACCTCCAGATCATCCACGCCGCAACCCACGACTCCATCGGCATGGGCGAAGACGGCCCAACCCACCAGCCGATCGAACTAGCCTCCTTATACCGCGCCATGCCCAACCTCCTCTACATCCGGCCCGGCGACAGCGAGGAAACCGCGGGCGCCTGGATCGCCGCCATCAACGCGAAAAAGTCCTCCACCATCATCTCCACATCCCGCCACGCCCTCCCCCAACTCAAACAGACCCGCCGTGCCGGCGTGCTAAAGGGCGCATATGTCCTCGAAGAGACACCGAGCGCAAGCGTAACACTCATTGGCGTCGGCGCCGAGCTCACATTCGCACTGGAGGTCGCCGCCCAGCTGAAAGAAAAGAAAGGTGTCATCGCTCGGGTTGTCAGTTTCCCCTGCCAGCGGCTGTTTGAGCAGCAGTCACTCGAGTACAGACGAGGCGTCCTGCAGCGGCACAGGGGCATTCCGGCGGTCGTGATCGAGCCGTATGCGCCAAACGGATGGGAGAGGTATGCGGATGCGGGGATCTCGGTGAAGCGGTTCGGACACAGTCTCCCTGGCAAGGCAGCGTACAAGTTCTTTGGCTTTGAAACTGGGGTGATGACGGAGAAGATCGGGGATTACCTTGAGCGGGTGAAGGGCGACGAGGCGCTGCGGGGCGAGTTTGTTGATCTGTAGTTCTTTTCTAGCGCTTGGGTAATGATAGAAGTGCGATGAGCAAAATGAAGGTGTCTGTGTTATTCGCCGGTCTATACACCGAAACTTCTCTGCAATTTCGAAAGAATCACGGGTTGCTCATAAGGAATGTCGCTGAAGCAGCAGGCGAGAAGACTGCGGCCTTGAAGATTATTCATATTTACTTCATCCCGAAGCTTGAGGATTGACTGAGTGAGACTGATGCGGATGAGCTTCGAAAGTTGAAGGCTAAATACCCATGGGACACCTACGACCCCGCCAACGTTACAAGGCAGAGGTAAATCCAGGGGATGCAACAGAACGGGTTTACATTATTGAGTTATGCCGCATCCAAGGCCTCCCTTGGACCATGGCCGTGCAAGGGTAGCATGTAGGGGATTAAGCACAGTTGAGACACTAATGTGATTCAGATGTTGGCATGTACCTGGGAATCTGGCATGACATGCATCCTTCTGTGCCTGTTTCTTCTCAGTTTTTTGTTATCGCGCGCCGTCCGAAACAATTGAGATGAGGAACAATCAATGCCTGCATCTTTAACAGAAACGAAAGCTTTCTTTTCAGTCGGTACCAATACCTAATAGTCATCCCCTGACATACTTATCCAGACCCAACCACAACCGTCACCTGGCTCTGGTTTCCAAACGAGACCTTCGACCCTCCACGCTCGCTAACATACTCGCCGTCGAGCAGAGCATACTCCTTCGACCCACTAACATCCTCCAGCCAAAGAATCACCGCCCCAACCTCCGCGGCAGACGCAGGAGCGGTGCTCGACTTCGTCGCAATCGTCAAAGAAACCGTCCCCTTCATTGAATTGTACTTCAACTCCTCAATGGCCCCCGCATCGACAGTGACATAGAGCGAGAGCGGGCCAACAAAGACCCGATGCTTGACCGCATCCCGCGGCACAACGACCACAGTCTCATCCCCAGACCTCTGAGTCTGGATACTACCCCCGTAGACTACAAGACCAAGCTTCGGGTCCTCCACCAGATACACCGCCGACCCAAGCGCAAGACCAAGGAAGTTCGGCCCATAGTCGCCGCTGTACCCGTCCCAGGCCAGCGTATCAGGCCACGAGTGGAAGGACGCAGACGCGAAGCCGTCTTCGTCGATGTTTGAGAGCGGCCCGTTCATGCCGCCGTAGCCGACGTGCAGCAGGTAGGTGTCGTTAGGGTTATGCCGGAAGTGCGAGAGTAGGGGGAGCGCGTTCAGGCCTGAGCCGTAGTGGTGGATCTGGCGCTCGTATCTTTGCAGCTTGCCGCCGTAGCTAAATTCAAGTGGTGGTTAGGAGATAGCTCTAGGTAGGGTAGGAAGAAAGGTGGAAGGGATCTTACATGTTATCCCAGTACCGACGGGCGTTACCGTTCCATCCCCAGTGGGCCACGGTGGGCATGTAGCCCAGGATGCTGTTGATTGTTTTGGTCGCGAGGGATTCGTGGCCAAAGTACCTTCAGGCCCTTATTAGATTCGTTTTCCTGCATGGGATTCACAAGGGTCATTTCGTACCTCGTCCAGTAATACACGCCTTCCTGCCCCGTCGAGTCCCAAGCCTGCTCACTCCCAAACGGAGCAGGAAGAGTCGCCCAATAATCAACGCGATCCTGCAACACAGTCTCCAACCTGCGCACCTTATCCGTCTGATTCTCGCGCTTCAGATCTTCAAGTAACTCACCCCAGACTGTTTCGCCCATGAGTCCTACCAACGCATACCCCACATAGTGATACCCCGTTTCATCCTGCACGTAGCACCGCATGACCGTCTCGTACGCCTGGTCCAGGTACCACTCCCAGTCATGCACAGTGACAAGCTCAGGATAAGCGCGCGCAACCCGATACATTGCCCAATATGCGGCAGTAACATGGACATAATCATACGCGCGCCCGTCAACAGAGTACGAGTCGGCGCGGTTCCAGCTCCACCAGTTGCGCCAGTCGATGGACGCGTCGTACTCGTAGTCGGGGACGTATGCCTGTTCGTAGAAGAAGACGCTCTTGCGAACGCCGTAGATGTCTGCGCTCGTGTTCGTCGGGCCAGTGCGGTTGTTCCGGACCTGGATGTCGCCCCAGAGGGTCTCCTCAATGAACTGCTCCAGCTTGGTGATTTCGTCCGCCTCCGGCTGGATGGCTTGCTTCATTAGGGTTGCTAGCCATGCGCCTGACCCGCCTTCGTCCATGAGGCCTGCGATCCACACGCGCGGGTCTTGTTCGACCTGTTTTCCTGCGATGCGGTCGTAGCTAATCACGGAGGGAGATCGGCCGAAGGGATCGGATGAATCGTTGAACCAAGCCTCGGTCGTGAAAAAGTTGCCTAGTTTCCCGATAGCTTCAGAGGCGCTGTCTGTGATGTAGTAATGAATTGTTTGGACGAGGCCGTCGGTGTAGGTGATATCTAGTCGGACGCGGCCCCAAATTCCTGTTTGAGGCTGCAGTGTCCACTGGTTATCCGCATCGCCTTTAGTGATTTCGAAGGCTTGACCTGGTGATGTTGTCATCTCGCTAACAGTCCTGTTGGTAAAGAGGTATAGCGATGCCTGCAAGTCAGACGGGATAATGTATCCAGGGACGCCGACGGCATAGGGTGTTCCCGTAGCCTCGACGACATCCCCGATACCACGGACTCCATCTTTTACAAGTGATAGGCGCAGTCCAACGGTCCAAATGCTCCCCGACTCCAGGACCTTCGAGGATGGTTGATTCCAAGGCTCAACGCCCGCCCAATCTGCCTCCGCGTGCGACTTGGTCAAAGTTTGCCATTCATAGAAGCCTTCGAAAACCTGGCTGTGATATGGAAGTGCGCCATCTGTCGGCTCATTGAGGAAGTTCCACGCTTCGAAAGGCGTGTCTCCAAGGGGAGTGACCACCAACGCAGCGCCGGTTCCACTGGTTGGGGTTACCTGGACGTAACCTCCCCCGAGCCCAATGTAGGGATCAATGAGTGAGCATTTGGCCAGTGCTTCCTCGGCGCTATAGCTGTAGAATATGCTGTTGAACTCAAGCGGGAGACCAAGGCTTCCTAGTTCGATGGACTGATTGAGCGTGTTGGTTAGGGTAAAGGTCAACCCGAGATCACCGTCAATATCGGTCCACTTCCGCGTCACGTTGAAAGGGAAAGAGGCAGAGAGCGTGCTAGCGAGGTTTGCCTCGCTGAGGGCTGAAGTTGAAGGGACGTTCTTGATCGATTTCCGAGATGAAGCGGTGCTGGCATCGACCCATTCGCTGCTTCCAGAGACCCTGTAACGGAAGTTGATGTCGCCAACATGATACTGGTCGTTTCCTGCACGAGATTCTAAGAAGTCCACGGGTGAAAAGTCAAAGTCCTGCCCATGCGGCCGAATTGAGGCAAGAGTCTGAGAATCCTGCACCAGACTAAAGTCGAAGTTGGCAGTTGAGAAGTTCTTGTAGCCGTTTGACAGGCCTAGAGTATCCTGAGCCTGCGTTGAGGCAGCCACCGCAAGGGACAGCACTATTGAAAAGGCTCTCATAATTGCCTCGACTATCTGTAAGTCTTTCCAAGGGAATCAAGAGATCATCGGGAGTGGAGGGTTTTGTACCTTGCCCTGCTCGGGTCATGCCATGTCAGGGTCCTGGCCCCGCTCATTGCAACGATCAGATCTCTCCGAGTGAGGGGTTGACTCAAGTATATTAGGTATTATCAGGGACAATCAAAGACTTCCCCCGGATAAAGGGCAAGAGTTTGCCTAGAGTAGACCACTTAGGGCTGCGACATTTGAGGAGTGGAGACTCCCCACCGGTGTTTTGCCTGCAACGGCACGGCCCTGCATGTTAAATGTAACCGTGGTACCTGGTGCCTGGGCCCTGCGGAGGCAAGATCATCTAGTTTCCGTAATGTACGTATGCGCCACCGTAGAGCTATCGTAAGTTGCGACCTTGCTTGCTCGCTCAGTAGGGCCTCGCAAGCAAGGCACTATTATTTCAGCCCATACGGGACCGGCTCAGACCCATGACTCCTTGTAGGCACTACGCTCTAGCCAATCATCCTCAGACTCTATCCCAGGGTCTCCTAGGCAAGGAGTATGGTGCTCAAGCTCCAACACAGACAAATACCCGCTCCATAGGGAAGCACAGTCATCGCCGACATCCGGATTCCAGCTGTAAAACACTGCCAAAGAGATTGAGTACTCCTGCTCAACGGAGTAACAGCTGTCTCCGCTCTCGACAAGGCAGTACTGCGTGCAGGTGCTGATGGTCTTCGGCATCGGCTGGACACCCGTGGTGGCAACGCAGTAATAATAGCCGACCCAAAGGCTGGCGCAGTCGGACCCAAAAGCCGGGCTCCAGTCGATGAACTCGGTCTCGTTAAGGTAGGCAAACTTCTCTGTCGTGATGGACCAGCAGCTGTCATCTTTCTCGGCTTCGTAGTAAGTTGCGCAGGACGATGTGATTCCGGATTGCGTGGGTGAGGGGCCGGTGTTGGTGGAGGTGGTGGATGTAGCAGTACTCTTGGTAGTAGTGGTGGCTATAGCTGTAGTGGTTGCTTGAGGCGTGCTGCTGGTTGTGCTGGATGCTGCTTCTGGGAATTAGTGGTGGGCACTCGATAGCTGTGGCTATGGCTGTCAGCGGAGGATACATACCAGAGACTCCAACGCAGACATGGTAGCCATACTCCATCGTGGTGCAATCGGAACCCACGGTGGAATTCCAGGAATAGACCTCGATCATGGAGATGTCGTAGTCAGTCAAAATGGCGGAGCAACTGTCGCCTTGTTCAACGAAGTAATATTTGTCACCTATGAGGGCGTATCAGTCGCTGTTAACTTCGCTCTCGGCGCTGAAGATAGAGGTGGCACTTACAGTTTGCTGCTCTTCCAGTTCTCTGAGGTGAAAAGGGAGATGTACTAGTGGGTGTGAAAGAGGCAGAGGAGCTTGAGGCAACATCAACACAGACATAGTAGCCGGGTTTAAGCCCTGATCAACCGGATGAAATCGACCTAGAAAAAAGAATCGTCAACCAATTGAGCCGGTCTACAAGACGATAAACACATACGGATTCCAGGTATAAAACCCGCTCGAAGTGAAGTCTCCTTAGGAATCTTGGATGTCGTAGCAAGTATGCCCATTTTGCACTCAGTAATAGGCATCACACGTCGATACCAGACAACCTTTGGTAGGAGACGGCCCTCCGCTAGAATACGTAACCGTGTTTGTTGCAGTGGCAGTTGTCGATGAAGGCTCCTTCTAGTCGTAACAAACGGGGTTGTACTACTAACGAAGTCGCTCACCTCTTTAAAGGTCACTTTGCCCGTCGTGAAAGCCTCGGCACAGGCACTGGGGCCCGATGTCACGCTTGGCCTTTCGACGCAGTAGCTCCAGCCCTCGATCAGGATGCAGTAGTCTCTCTGCAGTGAAAGATTCTGAGTCCCGTCAGAGAGAGAGCTGTAGAACAAGAAACATCCCTATCCAGGCTTTTAGATCAGTTATCGTGTTGCCAAAACAAGACTCGATCTCGGCGCAGGTATTATCAGAGCTGATACCGTTTGCCCAATATTGACAGTCGCTCGTGACATCTGGGTCGTTGGTCCCTGTGGCGGAGTCCCCGTGGTGTGTAAAAGAAGGCCGACAATAAGGGTGTGTTGTGGGCAACGGGTAACTGTGGTCCATCGGTAGGAAACGAAACAGTCTGTTTGTTGGTCGGTGGTAAGAGAAGGTACACCGTACGTATTCTGAGGGATGGAGCTGCTTCGGGTCTTTTTGTGATTCTGGCTGCGCTTGTGTAGTCGCTGGGGAAGATACAGCTTGTGTTGGGTCCGACAAGGTAGGGGGGGTTTCACTATCTAGTCAAGAGACAATCAGTAGGTGGAATAGAAAGATAGTGTAAAGGGCTTCGTCTTCGACTTACGTTTAACTGCACTCAGTGCAAATTCCTGCCTGTGCAGTCCAAACATGCTTCAGAAGTCTCATGGCGGTCAAAACAGTCAGGAAACACAACGATCTTGGACGGCCGGTGGCGATGCTGGCCGACGAAGCCTTGGCACTACCGCACCTGCCTGCCTACACCCAACCACCTCAGCAACACTATCCTCGCTTGTCAAGACATTAGGTACTGCAGCTCGGTCTATCGTCACAGCCAACTCCAAGTACTGTAGCTCTGCTTGGAGCCAATATCTACGCGAGTTTGCGTTTCTTCCTTTGTCACACATTCAAGTAACACCTCAACGCTTCCAATCAACTCTGCTAACTCGAAATCAGAGCACCGCAGAATAGCATCATGATCAATTCAACTCCCCTTACGAACGAGATCCTGATCTTGATAGCATTTCTGCTTTCAAGTCGGCCTCTTTTGCTGATCTCATACCAGAACTGAGACCTTAGAGGTCTAATGAGGCTGTGTTCAATCATCCAGCGAAGGTTATAAAGAAAAAGACTTATCAAAAGCCATCAGAGGTCGCGTCAGCCTGCATTTTTATAAGCGACATTGTCGTTAATTTCCCAGGACCCCTGTGATGGCCCCGTGAAACCATCCGAACTCTCGGTAATCTTCCAGGTCACATCTTTTCAGTGACCTTTCTTTTACGAAGTCATTGAATTTGTCCATTGCGAACCAAATTCTACACGCCAGGAGTTTTATGTCCTTTCCAATGTGAAGGACTTTGTTCCGGATAGCAGCATCTATTGCAGTCTCACAGATATGTTTCTTGGCTGCATGGAGCACTGGCATGCGAAAGGCGTGGGGTGCTTTCCGGGGGAATGGCGCGAGCCTTAAAATCCTGAAAGATTCGCCTTCACCCGCCAATCAGAAGACGATGTCTATACTAGAACGTAGACATCTATACCGGAATCTGGAAACTAGTGGGTGTGCGCCTCGGAACCTGCTACCTCTTGCGGGAAGCTCGGCCGATTAGATAACGTTTCGCGAGCACTGATGGCCAATGACGTAGGAACGTACGTACCATTCCCCAACTTCCTGACAGCGAATTCCGCACTCAAAATTCTTTGCGAGTCGCGAATCTACAGAGTACCTGTTACTGACGCCTTGCAGCGACACGAGCGAGCGACCCTTTGCTAGTTTGAACTCATAGCCTGCCCCTACGTACGTACCTCCTGAACAACCCCTGCCGAGTACGAACAACTACTAGTAATCCCGAGTACGAAGTGGGGCGAATTCAAATTAGATTGGCTGACTCGACGCCAGCCAATCGTCTATTTGACACGGTGGGGGAGCCAAGACACCTGCTCCATATTCAAATCCGTGATATTGTGGCTGCACTCTGTGCCCTTACGAGGAGGCCATACAACGCTCTGACAGCGAACTATGCTCGAAAATAGACCCTGTAGCTGTTTGCCACGCTATAAATTTGGTAGGCCGCGTACATGATGGTACGTACCTCTTATCATACCAGAGTGCGTGTTGATATCAACTGCGCCACTAATAGTGGAGCTACGGAGATCCGCCCCGTCTTCTGGAACTAATCTGGAGAACGTTCCATGACCACCAAATAGGAGTTGAGAAAAGCGCCCAATAAGCCCCAGGACGGAAGATAGCCTGTTTGCCGCGTGGGTGCGTACCCCTGGCAGGTCTCTCTCCCCGTGGAACAGATGGGGCTTGGGGAGGCGTGCGTCAGCGTTTTGCATCATGAGAATCTTGGCTTGACATCTGCCATTTAACTACGAGGTTCCCCGACTTTTGCCCTTCAACCTCTCACCATGCCCGATGTCTCGCTCAACGTGGGGCGCTGCGCGCCGTTGCCTCGACCAGAGGTGCCCTTTGATGTGGATTGCAGGCACGAGTGCGATCGTGGGCGTTCTCTATCTCTTCCACCTCTTCGTTCTTCCGCAGCTCCATCGATTCGACTTTCGCAGTGATTTGAGCTGGTATGACCTAGGGGTTTTCGGCTTCGGACCCTCTAGAGCCTATGTTTCATTCGAACACGAATCACCTTTTGTTGAGATTACCGAGTCGGAAAACAGCACTGGATGCGACACCCGATATACGTTCCTCGCGCCCCGTGGCGATTCAGTCGCGCAGGAAGGGCCCATGATTCTCGATGCACAAGGAGAGCTGGTGTGGATGAAACATAATTGGGAGACGACACACGATTTCAAGGTTCAGCGATACCGAGGCGAAGACTATTTGACCTATTGGGAAGGTAGCCAGGTTGAGGGAAGGGGTTTTGGATCGTGGTATATGGTATGTTGCCTCAATTTGCTCAAAGAGTTATGAGTTAATGGTAGTAGCTCGACTCGACGTATACACCGCGCTACGTGATAAATCCGGTCGGAAACTATGGCGGCGATCTGCACGATTTCCACATAACGACAGACGAAACGGCTCTGGTGACGATATACGACCCGACTCTCGCGGACCTGTCTTCCATTGGTGGCACTGAAATCGGCTGGATATATGACTGTTTGTTCCAGGAAATCGATATTGCTACTGGGAATCTGCTCTTCGAATGGCGGGCCTCCGATTATTTTCCTATAAACAGCACGTACAACGCGCTCAAAGGAGCAGGCAAAGAGCGGGCCTCTGCCTTCGATTTTTTCCATATCAACAGTGTCGACCAAACCACCGAGGGCGACTACATAATCTCAGCAAGGCACCTGCATGCGGTCATCTGCATCTCCCGACATACAGGCGAGATACTGTGGACTCTGGGTGGAAGAACAAACGGGTTCCAAGATCTCTCCAACGGCCAAGCAACCAGTTTCTCTTGGCAGCACGATGCTCGCTGGTATGCAGACAGCAATACGCTGACCCTATTTGACAACGCAGCCCATTCTCATACGGATCCAGACATGCAGAGCCGCGGTATGTCAATACATCTCGATACCTCCGTGCGTGAGGCGACATTATTCAACGCATACTATCATCCGTACCACACCAAGTCCGTGTCGCAGGGTAACCTGCAGGTTCTTGAAGATAGCGGACGTGTCTTCATCGGTTGGGGTCACAGCGCGGCGTACAGTGAGTACAGCGCCGACGGCCAACTAGTATGCAATGTGCACTTTGGAGCATCCGCATTCTGGGATTTTGGACGGGCCGTGTCATACCGGGCCTTCAAGGCGGACTGGGTTGGCCACCCTCAGTCACAGCCGGATGCTATTGTGGATGGAGACATGGTGTACGTGAGCTGGAACGGCGCCACTGAAGTCACCAGCTGGCGAGTTGAGACTTGGGATTTTGGCCCCAATGAACCCATCGATGAGCCGGAATCGAACGAAAATGTCATAGTGTTGCATGAGAGTTTGAAGACCGGGTTCGAGACCGAGATCATCCTTCCCCCAGGACTCGACGGTCGGATGTTTCGTCTAGCAGGGATGGACAGGGAAGGAAATGTCTTGGGTGTGACGGATCCACTCCAGCAAGAAGTTGAAGACTCTCTTCTGGAAGGTTTTTACCATTGGATTGTTGGAATCGCCAGCGTTGCGGCTACTTGCGGCATCATCGCGGCTCTGTTGCGATTGTGCGCTGGATGCCGTCGACGGCAAGTGTTGTGGCGACGAAGCGAGTATCAGCTAGTCCCAGTTGGCGAGCATCCGGGGCATGATGTAGGGCCTGGCTGATTATCTCTCAAACAATAGAGGCGGCTTGTCGGAGGTCCCTTCCTCTGGATCGATCGACTACCACCTTCTCCAAAATCGACCAACTAGCCTCGCACTCCACGTTTATCAACCAAGCGACTTCCGGTGACATCCACGAGGCATGGAGTCGCCGATGCCAACGCAGCCCACGCTCGGACGTTCCTGAAATACTTCGTTATTCGAGCCATCCCTCTGCTGTCGAACATAGGGACACTCGCACCACATATTCTATCGGCAGGTGAAAAACACCATTATCCGAATCGAGTCCAGAATCTCACGCCCCACTATACCGCAAAGGCTGCCATACATCGCATCCCGGAAGCGTATGTTGCAAGAGCCATCAGAACCTTTCCCGGCAACCGTCAACGTACCAGCGCGGAGTAAGCTGTTTTACGGGATATCAGAATCATTGTTGGGAAAGTCCACGGTAGTTGGTTGTAGGATATTACACGGCGCCGCGGCAAGAGAGAGTGCCTAGAGCTTCAAACCGAGCCATTGCTACTTTGAAGCATGTGTTGACCATTCTCCTTTAAGAGCAGCACCCATTCATTGCGCAATGCATTGGATTCTATAACTATTATCTTATGCAGCTCGTACCATCGGTTTGTCTATTAGCGAACGCGCCATACCACAAGGTTCTCAATAATCAAGAGTCTGCTTAATCGCGTCATATATTCCTAGACATAGGTTAGCAGCGGAAATTCAATAAAGCAAAAACACTCACTCGCAACATCAGGAAGGATCAGCTTCTCATAAGTCAGCCCTGTATGCGTGCTCCATCCCGCTACCCGCTTGACTGGCGCCTCTAGGCTCAAGAATGCACCAGTTTGGATCGTAGCGGCAACTTCAGCACCGACGCCAAAATTCAGCATACTCTCGTGCACGACAATAGCCCTCCCCGTCTTCTTGACGCTGTCCAGCACCGTCTGTCGATCCCAGGGGTAGATGGTCCGTAAGTCTATCAGCTCCACGCTCGCGCCTAGAGCCTTCTCCGCAGCCGCGATCGCTACCGAGCAGAGGTACAACGGTTGCCCGTACGAGATAATTGTCACATCCTTGCCATGTTTAATCACTTCTGCCTTGTTCAGCGGGATTGTGTAATATTCATTCGGGACGTGTTCCACCGCCGCCCGGTACAGGACCTTCGGCTCCATGAAAACAACTGGATTTCTGCTTTCAAAAATAGCTGACAGCAAGAGACCCTTTGCTTGTGAAGGCGAGCGGGGGGTGACGACTTGGAGACCGGGAATGTGGGCAAAGAGCGCTTCAGGCGATTGGGAGTGGTACCTAAGTTTATATATAATCAGCTTATCACTCCTCCCCTTCCGCCACGATAAACTCACAAAGCACCATGCCCTACAGCACCACAAGGCATCCGTATCACCAACCCACCAGCATTCCCGCCCGTCGCACCCTCCCGATACCGAAACTTCGCCGCTTCGTTGACAATCTGATCAAAGGCCGGAAACACATAGTCCGCAAACTGGATCTCGGCAACAGGTTTCATCCCTTCCGCTGCGGCCCCGATCGCAAAGCCAATAATTCCCTGCTCCGTCAGTGGCGTGTTGAACACTCGCTCCGAACCGAATTCCGTCTGCAGGTCCATCGAGCACCGGAACACACCGCCAAAAGCAACATCTTCGCCGAAGAGCATGACCTTGTTCGATTTGGAGAGCGCGGTGCGCAAGGCCGCGTTTATGGCGGTGTAGAGGTTCATCGATTTGGAGGAGCTGGAGGGGGGGACGCTCAGGGCGTTCACGAGCGAGGATGGGGTGTGGTGCAGGAGCGGCGTGGATTTGTAGTCTATTGGGAGATTCAGGCGCGTTGAAGGGGTTGGGACCGTTGAGTAGCGGCGAGTCTGCACGCCTATGAGGCGGCTCGCGCGTGGAGTGAGTGCCATGGTGAGGATGGTAGTTCAGATGATGTTCTGGAAGAAGGAGAAGGTGTCGGGGTCCCTTTTGTTTCCCCAGACGAACGAATGCGGGGAGAGCCGCGGATAACCGAGCTATCTTTTGGTGCCTGAGCGATATGGCAGTAGAGAATAGATCACGTGTCTCTTATCGCGGTCTAATGCCTGAAGCCTCAGGAAGCCAACAGCAACCTGACCCGTCGGTCCTCTCCAAATTCGATTCCTTCAAATCCGAGGATCATGATGAGCCAGCCATCACCCCGCTCATTCCAGGCGCTTGATCTTCTGTTACAGCGGCGAAATCGGAAAATGAACCATGCCGACGCCAGCGACACCAACAACTATGGCGGATCGGCGACTACCAGGACGTCCATTTCAGCCGAAAGCCATCTTCCCCAATCCCCAATCCCCAGGTTGGTGGGGACAACGTCACAGGCTAAAGATATTTCCACAATACGTATAAACAGATCTCGACCGCGGTCGCTTGTTTCCTCCGACGCCGCCCATCCGATCCTTTTATCGTCTTCTTTAAAAATTGTCCGAATTGGCTTCTGATCCTACCATTGACCCGTTCGGCTTGTCGCTAATCAGCTACAAAGCCGCCGTCTGCTGTATGGGAAGTTATAGGTATCGATAAGACCTTCCAAACCCGTGGAGAGAAGTTCAATGTTGTCGACGCATTTTCCATCGAACACCCGTGGTACAAATTATGGAGCGGCAGCGGGCAGCCGAGAGAGCTCTTCATGACCAGACCAACATCCTGCCACGGGGGCAGCTCTTCGTTGTTTTCACTGGGCTGGCAATATCCTTGCTTATCACGTTTGTGGATCAAAATGGCATCAGCGTCACACTCCCTACAATCGCAGATGATCTTGATGCCCGGAATACTATATCATGGGCTGGGACTTCGTCCCTGATCGCAAACACCATGTTCACCGTCTTGTACGGCCGCCTATCTGATATCTTCGGCCGCAAGATGATCTACCTATCAACACTCGTGCTCCTCTGCATATCTGATATTCTCTGCGGCGTCTCAGTCAACTCCGAGATGTTCTACGTCTTCCGTGGACTGGCTGGAGTGGCTGGCGGAGGCGTGACCTCTCTGACCATGATCATTGTCTCTGATATCGTGACATTACAGCAGCGGGGAAAGTACCAAGGCATTCTTGGGGCTGCCATGGGGTTGGGAAACATTATCGGACCATTTGTTGGTGCTGCCTTTGTAATGAAGTCGACTTGGAGAGGTTTCTTTTGGCTTATTGCTCCGTTGGCCGCAGTCTCTGCTCTTGTTGGCTATTTCTTGATCCCCAACAGTCACAAGAAGGATACTCTGTCCAATAGCATCAAGCGCATTGATTTCCTTGGGATTCTTACTTCGTCGATTGCTGTTATACTCATCCTCATTCCCATCTCTGGCGGGGGTTCCTACTTTGACTGGGACTCGCCCATGGTCATAAGCATGCTTGTTATTGGGGGCTGCTCGCTTATTGCTTTCTTTCTGATTGAGTGGAAGATAGCCGCCCTTCCAATGCTTCCAGGTACTGATCCTTCCACTCTTGTTCGTCGCAAAACTGACGGTTCATAGTTGTTCTGTTCAAGAACAAAGTCATCTGCGCCCTGTTCATGCAAACCTTTCTCCTGGGTGCTGTCTACCAGGCATATCTCTATTATCTTCCTCTGTATTACCAGAACGCCCGCGGATGGAGTCCGATTATTTCTGCGGCTTTGACCTGTCCCATGATGGTATGTCACTCGCTCACTTCCATCACAGCTGGCCAGTACATTTCCCGTCGCAAGCGATACGGCGAGCTGATCTGGCTCGGGTTCGGTATGTGGACACTGTAAGTCTTGTCTCGTTACCCTTAACGCGGCCCTATGCTAACTCATCAGTGGCGCCGGCCTCATGATTCGATTCGACAGAACGACCAGCCCAGCTGTGATCGCCGTGACTGTTGGTATTGCTGGAGTCGGCATTGGCAGCACCTTCCAGCCTACGATGATAGCATGCCAGGCTCACTGCACGAAATCCCAACGCGCGGTTGTGATATCTGACCGAAACTTTTTCCGTTGCCTCGGCGGCGCATGTGGACTCGCTGTTACCGCTGCAGTTCTTCAGGCTGTTCTTAAATCGAATCTTCCAGAGGGCTACAAGAGTCTTGCGCACTCAACCTATTCCCTTCCATCCAGAAATAACATATCTGATGCAGAATGGAACGTTATCCTGGATGCATATGCAGCCGCATCTCGGGCGGTCTTCATACTCCAGGTTCCCCTGATCGGGGTTTGTTTCTTGCTGTGTGTGTTTGTTCGTGACCGGGGTCTGGAGCGCCCGAGGGAGCCCGATGACGCGGAAGCGTCAAATCAGCAGCAAAAGCCAACAGTTAATCAGCCCCTTGATGCCGGTGGTCGGCTACCCCAGGCCGATCTTGAGAAGTCCAAACCCGACTCACCCATTGTCTAAAGTTGCTTCTCAGTAACTGCCCGTCAACCATTATGCCAATTTCATGCTGGGGTATCATTATTCAACTCGGGCTATCAGGTGCTACGATGGATGACAAAGGTGGATACACTTCCAGCTACAGATGGTCGCCATTCGAACCTGGTTAATCGCAAACACGTCTGTTTCGTCAAAGAATGGCAGTCGCTCAAACGGCAAGATTACTTATTGCGACCCATGCGTATCGTATGTCTTACTATCCCTAAAGATCAGCCGAAATACCGTGTCTGGACCTGAGGGCGGTCGGATGTGGATAATGAGGTGTACATCTCCCAACAAAATTTCCTCACTTCCCATTCCAATGTGCTCTCTTTCATAATCACTCAAGCACCACCTACTTGTTGCAGGCGTTATTAATTAATGACACAACTCTGCAATGATCTTCTAGCCTACAAGTTGTTGTAGGCGAGACGGTCAATACCTGTAAGTTCAATGATCACAACTCAATTCAACTCTTGAACGGACACTTCTAATCATAGACTCTATGTAGTATATGCCGGAGGTGGTCCATCCCTGAACACTATGAAGTGCCATAAGCCGCTTTTCAGTTGCAAGATCCAGGACAGTCCTTCCAAATTGATCGGTTGTTGTCAAATCCGGCCCAATCCTATTTTCATTCCCGTCTGTCATCTTCCGAATGAGAGCTTCTGCAAGCGCCATAGACTCCGAGCGCTGCACCTGCTTTGGCCTTGACGTCAGTCCCAGATGATCGCTACTGGGATCTTGAATCATTCAGTCCAAGTGGAGGAGGGTCCCACGTGGATCAAGAGCTCGAGCGCCGGGAAGTGATCCCGGAACTCCGATGTATTCAAGCACTTTTACGAGGTATTCGTCGTGACTGTGGTGTGGAAATAAACCGACAATGTTGGAGGGCAACTCGACGGGGTCAGCGCCATACTCCAAAAGCCGCCTGAGGTGCCACAGCTTGTGCTCGAAATAGGCCGATTTCAGGGACCTGTGTGCGTGACCGATGTTGAAATCGACGTTGCCTGGGCTGTGTACGTTCAAGAAGCCCAGGAAGTCAATTTTTATATTCCTTTGTGCAGCGATGTGCCACACCGTGCCGGCAGCGAGCGCGAGATTGGCGTGTTGGGGCCAGGTTGCATCCACCTACGAGCAGGAGCTCTGCCTGTACTCGGTTCAGTTTCCTGGCGAGGTACTACAGCTGGCATGCGTTGAGCCAGAGCAATTCAATCAGGTGTTGCATTGTTCTATAGAGACCAAAGAACTCAATGACTCCACGATCGTCGAGGAGAAGCCCGGCGTTGGTAGCTACCGGTGCGTTGCCCGTGCTATCCTCAATTGTCGCATGGGCGGTGACGAAATAGTCATTCCCGGTTACTGTCGTCAGACGAACAATACAGTCAAATACACGATAGGCCTGATGTCTGAACGCCGTATCCAGATAACTCTCGCCAGAGATATTGTACGCAAAGGTGTCCCAGCATCCGGCGCGGTGGAGGCTTTCCAGAACTTGCAGATCGTCACTTATGATGAAATCGTCAATTGGCTGGTTCAGCCCGGCAATAATCAAGATCCTGTCAGCGATCATCATTGGTGTCATTAGAGCCGGCGTTCCCGGGGGGCTGCCAGCGGTCCATCCCGCGGTGTGCCACTGCAGCAGGTCGTCCCAGTCCGTGAAGTTTTGCTGCTCCGGTCAAAGCCGCCCCGGAATGGGCTGGTTGTACCATTCATAAGCCAGTTGTGCCAGCCCTGGGTTCGCGATCATCCACTCATACACATTAATATCGTTGGTCCCATTCGCTATGGGTGCTGGAAGCCCGGCCGGGGGGCGCGACTGCTGCCATGGTTACTCAGTAATTCGGTAAGTTTCGATGTCTCGTTCTAGATAATAAAGTTCATTATATATCTATGTAACGCCTGATTGTAAAGACGGTTAGAGTCTTTGAGCATGTCAGTCTGAAGACGCCTGAAAGCACAGTTTGAGATAACAGACCAGTCGAAACGTGCTTTGTTGGAAGCGTAATGCAGTATGGTCCTCGCCAACTACTTTTTTTGTTGCAAAGTCTCTTTCACAGATCCGAAACGACTGATTCCCAAGGAAGAGGCCATCAAGGAAATTATATATGCACTGGACGTTCCTGGGTAGCCAACAGAGGTTGAAAGCACGGCTCTAAAGCATCCTGCGACACCAGAGGGGATTGCAAATGCAGTTTTGTTCCTAACGCCGAGGATAGGCAGTTATATGTGTGCGGGGCTTTCGGTTACTGATGGAGGAGCTACAGCCTAAGCGACTCGTTCTCGCGAAGGTTGCATGAGCTGGCTGCATCTTCAATCTGGCTCGTATGTATGAGGAAACTACTTCAAAGCCATGGCGATTCGCCTTTAGTCCAAGTTAATAGACAAGAAGGTTGTTATAGGGCTGCGCGTTGTCTTTGTTGACTTACTTCACTACCTTGAAACGATACGAGTTTTCAAACAGGGCATGATTGGATTCAGTTACAACACTTCCAGACACAAAAGTCAGATGTCGAAATATAAGCAGTGGCACATACAATCATTCAAAGCCATTGCGTGACTTCATCCCCTTGGTCCTCCTCCTCGTCATCATCTCGGCGGTATCGCCTTCTACGATACCTTCTGCTCCCACCGCTGCTCTTGTCACCAACAGCCAGCCTCTTCGCAACCTCATTCGCATCAAACAGGCTCACAAGCTTCCGCTTCTCCCCACGGTGCTGCACCCCGAACTCAGTGCAAATCCTATGCGCATCGCGCTCCGTCCACGTTTTCGCATACGGATTCTTAGAGACAGACTTGTGCTTTTCGACAAACTCGGACGGTGATTTATTCAGCACACCACAACTGCCTAGTTCCACGATCTGGTACGAGTACTGATAACGGTTCACGTTCGGCGCGACGGGGGGGGCAGACGTCATTTTAGTGACCCATTTGCTTTCGGCGAGCTCGGCGGGGGTGGTGCCGACTGCGTTCTCGCGATGAAGGAGGTCTGGCCGCCTGGTTAGAAATTCCTTGAGGGCCACGCATTCCCGGTCATTGATGGCAGTGTGGATCGCAGTGTTTCCTGAGCCGTCTAGCAGCTCGAGGTGTTTCTGGCCGGTTGAGTCGGCGAGGTCGAGGATTGTGTGAAGAACGTTTTCTGCCTTTGGGTCGTTACGATGTTCGCGCGTCATCCAGAGCGCGAGAGGGGTGAGGGATCCCTGGTGTGAGGAGCAGCGTTCTGTGAGCATGGATGGGAGGAGGCGCGCGTCAATGAGGCTAATCATGTCGGATAGCGAGACGTCCTTGTTGCTTCGTTTGGGCAAAAGAGCGAGGTGGATGAGGTTCATTCCGTCTTTGCAGCGGACGGTTTGGTCCGCGCCGGCGGAGATGAGAAGTTTAGCCACTGCTAGGTTGTGTGTTTGGAAGGCGAGACCGAGGGGTGTGTAGTCGTCAAGCGATTTTACTTCGAGGGATTGCGGCATGGTCTTGATCAGGTACTCCACAAGGGCCTTGGAATCGGAGGCCTTGTTGTGGCACAGTATGGCAGCATGGAGAACCAGGTCCCCTGTGTTGGTTTTGTTAGTTCGTGCACAGGGAAATGATGGTGAAGACTTACGTCTCGAACCTAGCCACTCCAGAATCGACTGCTCTGCACCCTTCGCCGACATCGAGAGCTTCTTCAACCTCGGGTCCTTTCTGTGAGCCCTGGCAAACTCGGTGTAATAACGCCCAGGTGCTGTTCCCAAGAACCATTCTACAACGGCCAGGTTACCCTCTCTGGCAGCGAGCAGGAGGGGCGGGCTCATGTCCATAGCTTGGGTCACCGGCATACCTCCACCAGCAGCAGCCCAGTCCGCGCGCTTTTTCCCGTGCACTGAAAGTCCCTGGTAGTACTTTGGCTTCTCCTTAATTTCAACGCCGCTGCTCTCGGCAAGCTTGTCAATAGGCAGACCGGCTCCAGTGTGCTTGATCATTATCTCCAAGAGGCGGACGTGGCCAAGGCTCATGGCCAGGACGAAGATGTGGTGAGGGATGTTGTACATCGTCGAGCTGTGCTCGTCTTTCTTTCTAGCAGCAAGCTCCCGGCCAAGCGCAATAAGAAGCTCCAGGAGCTCAACGTCGTCTTTCCGAATTGCGTACTCAAACAGGTCAATGTTTGCAAGTTTGACGCCTGGTGTTTCCATGAATGGGTTGAGGTTGGATCGCATGTTGAAGACTGTATCTGGAGAGATTTTGCTCTCGACCTGGCTCTTCATCTCGCCGATGTTTTCGACCGTGAACCGACCATCTACAACATGCGAGTCGAGTATGATGTCTTCCAAATCTGCATCGGAGTCGTCGTCAACTTCTGCAATCCTGTACCTAGTGTTTTTCTTCTGATCATCAGGTTTGTACTGGGCCATCAGTATGGCAAGTATGGTCTTCGCCGCCTCAAAATGGCCTCGAACAACTGCAAGCGCAAACGCCGTATAATTGCCGAAGTCTGTAACTCCAATCTCGAGGGGCGCCCGCGCATTGTCCGGCCCCCAGTTCGACAGCGTGAGTGATTTGATAGTATCCACATCTCCAGTCCACGCTGCTTCAAAGCTGGAAGCCAATCAGTATAATTCCTCTTTGTGGGTGTAGGAAGATGACTTACAGTTGCAGATACCCTTCCTTCATCTCATCCGTGCAGAACTTTGCATGGAAACCAAAGCGGGTCTGGTATGGCTCCATTTGCGGGTTGCGGTAAGATCGAGTATGACGCGAGTTGTTCCGAGGGGGCTCAATGTCAGGATGCAGCTGCTTGAAAGTCTTTGCGCCCTTGGACAGCAAGTCTGCTTCAAGCTGCTCGTACTCCTGAAGTAGAGCCTCGACAGCAGCCTTCTTCTCTGAAAGGCCCTCGCCCTCCTCTTTATCCTTGACTTCCTTCTCGTATTTCTCCTGTTCACACGCAAACCACTCTCTCTTTCGACGCAGGGTCACCTTCGCCAGCCACATTTGGTACGTGCCTTCTTGCAACCCTTCTAGATAAGTGCTGTCATAGGGGTCTAGCTCGGTAGGTTTCTGCGCGGTAACCTTCTCACCATTGTATTTGCGCAGAGCTTCTACCTTTGCCTGGACGTAGTCGAGAAGGGAAGTACCGGCTCTGTCGTTCCTAAAGTATTCGTCTCGGGCCACCCTGTATCCCTCTTTGGTGAGTGTATTCGGATCTACTCCACGAGCGAGCAGCTTCGCGGCAATACACGGCAGGTCCTGCTGTATCGCCAGAATCACAGGCTGCGTAATGTTCTGCTCAAAGTCCTTCTTGTGGTCCACGGTTGAAGGGTTCCAATGTTGGGGCATGCCGCTCTCCAGTGCCTTAGCAGCCTGGACATAGTCGTCGAGTGTTATAGCGGGGTTTGCGCCCAGCTCCAAGAGTTCCATGATCTTCGTTCGATCCTTGGCTGCGATTGCGAGCGTCAATGGTGATTCAGCAGTAAAATTATAATACGAGCCTGTCGTCGAGAGGTGATTGATCGCCCTGTTGACCGCGGGCATATCGTATTGTTGGTAGATATCCAAAAGCTCTCGGCGGCCGTAATGGGCGAGATAATGCACCGCGGTCTTGTGATCAATATCTGCCTGGGCAGGTGATGCGCCGACTTGGAGAAGTTTCTCGCTCACGGTCTTTGCGGCGTCGAGTGGAAGGCGCATCGCCAAGACCAGGTTGAGATTGGCGGCTTTTGGAGAGTTGTTGTAACTGTTTACTAGCTTCACGGGGAGCAGGACGTCCGCGCCAAATGAAGTCACCAGTTCTTCAACTACATCGACGTGGCCGTTGAGGATAGCCATGTGAAGGGGCGAGGCTTTGTTATCCCAAGCCAAAACATTGATGTCGTAGATATCTGGATCAAGCTCACCAGCGTCGTCAGGAACAACGGCATGGTCGTCGTCTTGTTCCTTCTTGACTTTGACAAACGATCCTGTTGTGTTCGAATGGGCGTATGCATCTTCCTCGTCTGACAAAGCATCGACCATTTCCTCGTCGCTGGTCTCATCCAAGACATCATCTTTTTTGCCTTTTTGCGCCGCCTTGCGATTGTCGGCTTTGCTTGACTCCTCTGCCTCATTTTGTCCGCTCCTGGTCAGAAGGATACGGACAATCTCGACACTGCCTCGTGCAGCAGCCAGATGCAGCGCTGTGCGTCCGTCCGCAACGCGGGCAATCAGGCGAGCACCCTTATCAACGAGGAGCTGAACAACCTCTGGAGTAGAAACCAAGCAGGCCAAGTGCAATGGCGTTCGTCCAGTATGGTCACGTCGATTTACATCGATCTCACTCTGGCTGAGCCATTGTTGCACCTCGTTGAGGTCGTTTTCAACGATGGCCTGGCATAACCCAGCGGTGTTTCCAACGTACGCCATTTCTGATGTGTTGTCAGCTGTGGATCTCCGAACCAACAAAGACACTTACCAGTCCAATCGGTGTCGGTGATGGGATTAAAACTGCCAATTTCCTGTCGTCCAGGGTTGTCGCTGATAAACGAGATGTCGCCCGAAATATAAATCTGGCTTTCTTCCTTTGCAACCTCCTCTTCCTCTGGAGTTGTTGGCTTAGGGCAGTAGCCACAGCAATCATGCATCACATCTTCCGCGCTCCCAAAGAACGCAGGATGGCGGTGCAGATTAACCTCGCGGCCTTTCGGCTTGTTCCACTCCGCGTTGAGAAGGAGGTCTTTGGTGTACAGTAGCTTCTCAATCTTTCTTGCATGGTATTTCGGGCCGTATGGGATTGTCTAGACGGTCAGCCTGTATCCCAGCAGTGTGGAAGGGTCTCTTACGAAAGTATGGTAGTCGGAGACCTCATCCTCCTCCACCCACTCTGCAACTTCATCCTGCCAATCGTTCTTGATGTTCCCAGGAAGACCATTGGGGCGGTAGAAGTTGTTCAGCGTAGGTCGTCCACGCTCACTCCGTCGTTGCTCCAAGTACCGTTCGCGGTCAGACGACTTCGGTAGCTTCTCAAGCACAAGGAGACGCGCGAGGCCAACTGTGCGGGTGAAACTACGCTCGAAGATGGACTTGTAATGTTAGCCCGCTATCTCCCGCTTTATCGGAACACTCACTGGGTCAATCCGAGATCGATCCAAGTCCGGCCAAAAGACTTCAAAGCCTCGGTGAGAGTACTTGGAAAGGCGGTTCTCATACGATGGCGAGCGTCTCGACAGATCGACCTGGTTCACCTGCGTCATGTAGGCGCCGATTGCTCGGGGCGCAAGATAGACCTGTTTCCCGTCGTACGCAGCACAAGAACAATCGACGTCAAACCCGGTCAGAATCTCTGCAACAGACTTGTACCGGCGGAGAACGATCTGAACGTGGCGAGTAGGGTACTGTGACACAATGGTGATGGCATTCTTGGTGCGAATGGTTGAGACTTCCGTGAGGATCGAGTCCCTGATGCACCGCTCGATCTGTTTGATCTTCTCAATCGCCTGCTTCTCGGTCAACCCGTACAAAAAGAGGTCAACATCGGACGCCGGGGCAAACTTCTCGTGGTAGAACTGGCGAAGGCCGCGCTTAGAGTCACTGTACTTGTCCGGGACAGGAAGCAGCGAGGTTGCAACGGCACTTCCTGCGGCGACGACATTGTTCCAGTCCAAGTCAGACAGCGAGTTTTCCGAAAAGAGGTTGAAATTTGTCTGGAAGTCCCTGAGCTGGGAGACGACCGCAGGTGCACCGTTTGGCTTGCGGTGCTCGTCCTTCAAGGGCATGACGTATTTTGACCTGGTGGTTTCCGATTCAGAGGCAAGATCACGAGCACGGATTCGGACATCTGTCGAGCCATTGGCGTCGAAAAGGGGAACAACATTAAGCAGATTGTCCGCCACTGCCGGATGGTCTGGCTCTTGGGCGTATACTTTGCGCAGGGTGGCATCGTAGCCATTGTACGGCTTCACGAGCTCTGGCATCGGCGTGCTTGGAAAGGAGGCGACATGCTGGAGGAACAGAGAGTGCTTTGCGGGGACAGAGGGCAGGGTAGTCATGGTTCTGGTTGCGGGTAGGAATTGATGAAGTTGTGATGAAAAGTAATGGATTGATTGAGGGCCATGGCCCTTGGAACCACCGGCTTAAAAGCATGAAGCCCAGGCTGCCCAGCAGGCAGCTTCAGGCACAGTAGTGGAGGCGTGGAGCAGATCGAGGCGGCCGCCTGAGGGATCGAGATTGGCGCCTGCGAGGAGGCTGCAGTGGGTCCGTGCCTGCAGCAGCCTAGCGACCCTGCCAAGACCCGTATACGAGTACTAAGATCACGGCAGTGAACAATTGCAAGATAACTTGATACCCTACAAGTAACCGCTACAAAAGTCCGGTGGACCAATGGCTACAAGACCAAGGGAGCTGCACGGATACCGAGGAAGAAAATGTCCCAGGGTGCTTTTGGTGCCTCGGAACGTCATGGTCCAAGCCATCAAGCGTACACTTCGTTAATATTGTCATTTAATGTACAAAATGTGCAAGCTACACTAGTCCAGGAACTTATGCACTGCGCCTCCGACATTCTTCACATCAAGGAGGAACGTGTCATGACCAAAGAGAGACAAGTCGTTGCCCAACTCGATATGTTCGACACGCTTGTTCCCAGTCTGGACAAGAGTCTGCGCAATCTCGCGCTGTTGCCAAGCGGGGAAGAGGATGTCGCTCGCAACTCCAATAACCAGCACTTCATGGTCCTTCAATGGCGCAAGTCCGGCAACAAGATCTTTAGGAGGCGAGTCGGGCTCCGAAGTCGCGCTCTGGCCGAATTGCTCTGAAGTTGATGTCGAGGCAGACGGCTGCTCCTGGTATGGTTGGTCAGGGAGAGTGAGGCTGCATGAGGCATCATTGACACTATTCGATCCGCTGCTAATCTTCGCCTGGGACTCGACCCTTTGTTTCTTCGTTGCGAGCTGCTGGGCCAAGCCAAGGTCGAACAAGTCCATCGCCTTCGAGATGTAAAGCAGACTGTTCGCGTCATACTCCAGGCAAAACTTCTCGCCGGCATGATCGAGATACGTTTCGATGAGGAAGTCGGGACACAGCGCAGGTTGCTTGCTTGGATCGGCACGTTTCCGTCCAAATCGTTGCTCCCATTCCGGTCCACTACGATACGTGACGGTAGCGATCTCTCGAGCGAGTTTCATGCCGGAATGAGGAGGAATCGAATCGTAGTAGAAGCCACGAGCCCAGTTCGGATCCATCATCAACACCTGTCGCTGTGTGTGTCGCATCGCAATGCTGTACGGGTGGCTCCGGGCACATCCGCTGATCGATACGATTTTACCGACTCGCTCCGGGAAGAGAACACCAGCTGCAAGGCTTTGCATACCGCCCATGCTGGAACCAACAGAAGCGTAAAGCTTCTGGACTCCGAGATGGTCCAACAGACGGAACTGCGCTCGCACCATGTCTTCGATTGTCAAAATCGGAAATCGTGTAGCGTACTTCTTGCCGTCCGATGGATCAACCGTTGACGGTCCCGTGCTACCGTAGCATCCTCCAAGCACGTTTGTGCAAATCACAAAGTACTTGTCTGTATCCAGTGTCTTTCCCGAACCGATGAACTTCTCCCACCAACCAGGCTTCGGGTTTGTCTCGGTGCTGTGCGCATGACTTGAAGCAGAAAGACCGGTGTGCAGCAGAATCACATTGTCCTTGTTCGCGTTGAGCTGACCCCAAGTCTCATAGGCCACATCGAACTCCGGGAGCAAACCGCCCCAGTCGAGAAGTAGTGGTTCGTCCGAATGGAATCGTTCATGCTGACCGGCGGTGTAGGAGGGTTCGGGACCTGAGCCAAGGGATCGGGCGGAGAGGAGCGCAGACTTTGCCTCTTGAGCATCGAGGCACGGGAAGGACAGCGCGGGGTTCGAGGAGTCTCGAGGGGACGGGGCGGGGGTGTTCGAGGTCGCTGATCGTAATGAGCGGGGATGGCTGAAAGACCGGCGGTTGGATGGAGAGGAGGCAGGGTGGGCAAATCGGAAAGGTCGCCTGGCCGCAGCCGCGAGGGGCCGGGAAAGAGAGCGAGCGACGCCGTTCAGCGGAGTCATTTCAGCAGCACGAGGATGCAAGTTTGATCATGATGGCTGCATGGCTCATCGCAGCTGGCCGCCTCCGAGATCGCCTTCCGGGCCGGATTTACAAGCCTCCGTCAGTTGCCGCAATGCAAAGCTGCGCAGGACGCGCGCGGCGCATCAAAATTGCCAATCCAACACAGACCTGAGATCAGCATCGAAAGATGCAGGTCTACACTCCACACCGGCTATACCAAGTACCATGTAGATCGTATGATCGCCAACCCCGGAGTTGCGCACTACCACCGTCCAGTACTCCGGAAGGCGCGAATCCCGGGGAAGGGCGCCAAGTCCGGAAGCGGCTAGCGCCTGAGTAATTCTGAGCCGCGGCAAAGAGCTCATCCGGCGGCGCGCACAGCTGGGTGGCATATCAGACGCCCGCCATTAGCAACCTGGGGAACCGGCCTCTGGAATCTGGGGACTGCCGCGCTCAGTCGGCATGTGGGAACGGCTCTGCCTCCCGACCAAGGGTAGCCGATTCATCTGCCGTCGCCTCCAGCTTTCGCGATATAAGGGCTGCCGCCTCCCTCACCATGGCTGTTTTTCTCTCATCTCATCAAAACCTTCCTGACCATCAAAATGTCTACCAACCCCCGCTTTGACCCCAACTTCACCCCCTATGTGGTTAACGCCATGGGGCCCAACACCCCCGACCGCGCTCGCGTGGTCTTGGGATCTCTCATCAAGCACATCCACGACTTCGCCCGCGAGGTTGAGCTTACTCCCGCCGAGTGGATGCTCGGTGTCGAGTTCATCAACTCCATCGGCAAGATCAGCACACCCATTCGCAACGAATGCCACCGCATCTGCGATGTGATCGGTCTCGAATCGTAAGTCACCGTTCCCGACGCACAAAACGCGAAGCCAACTAACAGCCATAGTCTCGTTGACGAAATTGCCAACCGCATCATCACCGAACAAGGCCTCTCCCCTACCTCCAACGTTATCCTCGGTCCCTTCTGGTCTCCCAACGCTCCCTTCCGTGAACTCGGCGACTCCATCATCCAAGATCCCAACCCAGAGGGTCGAGTTACACTTATGCACGGTGTGCTCAAGGATATGGATACCGGCGCCCCCATCGAAGGCGCCGTCCTCGACATCTGGCAAGCGTCCGCCAACGGACAATACGACTTCCAGGACCCCAAGCAGAGCGAGAACAACCTCCGCGGCAAGTTCCGCTCCAACGAGAAGGGCGAGTTCCACTGGTACTGCTACCACCCTACTCCCTACTCTCTGCCCACCGATGGGCCCGCCGGTGTGCTTCTCAACATCATGGACCGTTCTCCCATGCGTCCCGCCCACATTCACCTGATGATCACCCACCCGGACTACGCCACCGTTATCAACCAGATCTACCCCTCCGATGACCCTCACCTCGACATCGACTCCGTTTTCGCCGTCAAGGATGACCTGGTTGTTGACTTCAAGCCAAAGACCGACGACCCCAAGGCCTCGCTGGATCTCGAGTACAACGTCACAATGGCGTTGAAGAAGCATCACCCGAACCCCAACTCCGCGCCTCCCGTCTCATCATTCGAGCGGTTTAACAAGGCCACCAAGGAGAAGCTGTGAGGCGTTGAAAACTTTATGATTCATGTACTGTTAGATACTCTTTGATATTAGCAATTTCCCCGCTCTGGGAGCGGTTTCTCTTCTTCAGTCTCGGGTTCACTGGTACCCCTATACGTAGCCGTTGATCTTTCATGCAAGTAATTAAGGAGCGGGGTCCAATCATACAGTAGTCAGTGGAACAGCCTGGAGTACCTCATCCAGAGCTGGACCCCTTGCCACCTCAAGCTGTGCCAACGAACAAAGTCTAAAAAGTCTAGAACTGCCATGCCCGCGTTAAAATGAGCAGCATCCCGCATTATCTTACTCCATCTCCTGATTCCGTTTAAACACTCGCCCTACCTCATAAAGGTGACTGAATGCCTCTCACCTTATTGTTTATCACCCTCCTGCGATATGCACGACACTTTGAGGGGCAGATGAGAAGAGAGGGGAAATATTGCCGATAAGATAAGAGATGGCGGATAAGCCGATAAGCAGCCACGGCTCGTGGGGGCTGAGCATCTGCCGAAGCCTGCCGACATCCTCTACTCCTTCTGTACACACCATCGCTAAACCTCATTGACATGACTCTGTCGATGAGTCGAATCACGGACCAGTGGAGGGCACTGAGAGACGCCATCGCGTCGACCAATGGCATCGGAATAGCAAATACTCTTCTAGACATTGCCTTTGTTGTTCACTAATATATATCGTTACTGAACAGTTTGAGCGCATCCATACTCATTATTTCCCGCCTATACAACACAACCGCACTGTCCCCATGTAATTGCTCTAGTAAGAGGTGTGTGCTGAAGCTTCTCCCCACTGGGTCAGGATGTCGGCTGATTGCCCTGTGATGACGGATCACACTCATTGTCCCCATTATCCCCGTTCGCTCTCATCAAAGGCGTGCAAGAAACGAATTATAATCAGTGGCAGGACCCTTTGTCTTGAGTCCAACACCGGCGGGCAACCTTGACACGACAAAAGCAGGCTTTGTGGATCTGTTGAAAACAACCATAAAGCACCTTTATCCAAGGCAGAATCCCCATCCAAAAAGAAAGGCATAAACTTCCTTTGCAGCAAAGTGTCCATTGTCGGCATTACCAGACATGTCTTTGTCCCGACGTCTATATATTCGCCCATGGGGGCCGGCCAGTATAGCCCATCATCATCATCAACAAGATCCTTCAGTTCACCACTCGACAGCCCTGCGCATCATCTGCTACCCCAGCAACAATCTACAAGATACCAACCGCAACCGACCAAAATGTCTGAAAACCAGTGCACCAGACTGCATACCCAGTGCACCGACTGCCGCCTCGAGCGTAGCAAGGTCCCTACATGGATAGATCCTCACTTACTTGAGTGTACAGGCACCACGTATGCAGCGGTCTTCGACTGCGTATACACCGGCACACCCGCCCAAGCAGAGCGCATGGTCCAAATCATCCGGTCCAGCGTCTCCAGCATGTACGGCCACGACGTTCCAGTCCACGCAGCCCACAAACTTCACGATGATGAAGAGACCGGAGCCAAGGAAGGCCGATGGCTGGATATAACCACACCGCGTCCTATCCCACCCGGCGAAAAATCAAGTAAGTGGACGAAGAAAGAGCCGTCAACAAACTGGATGCGCAAGGCGCCCAAGCTTATAGGGCTCATGGATTTCCAGCTCCTCCGCGACAAGCAATACGCAAAGGCCAACACAAAGCATCGCGTCATCAGCTGTTTGGTTGACTTTCCTCATCCAGTCGCGCCCGATGGCGATATGGAACGAATTATCGTCCGGCGATTACGAAGGGAGGGCTTCAAGGACTGTACTGTCGATCACCCAGCGGGTGATGTCAGCCTGCATCGACTCATATGGTGGACCATGACGCACCCTGAAGTGAGAGAGGAGTATGTCCCGGCCAGAGTGAGCAGGCATAGGCCTAGCCAGAACTATCCCCCGGGCGACTATGAGCCTGGCCAGATTTATACCCGGGGCGACGCATGGGTCCGGAAGAAGAGGTAGGCTTGGAAATTGTGCTTGACTCACTAGAGAAGAATCATTTGCATACCTCCCGCGAGTAATGCCCCATAAGTGCCTAGCGCATTTGCCTGACTTGAGATAGAAACATTAATTACGATTAACACAATTCTGTGATACACCATCCATAAACAGTCTGTAGATGATATAAGCTGATAGAGGAGCATTTTTCCAATCCCGTAATGGTTGAGGTATGGAAAACGTATAGTGTTGCAGGGTTGCAAGTTGTCTTCTAGCTGTGCATGGCTTAGTTTTGGGGTACATAAACCGTTGCTTTAATACAACAACCACATACAACCACAGGCTGTGCCGGTGGAGCAACAGACATGCTGACCGGGCTGCATCGTGTTGCAGAAGTTTGGTTTTTTTACCGTTTAAACTGGGCCACGGTGATCCCGCATCGTGCCGCCATCGTCTCGCAAATGTTGCCTTTGTTGACTTGCGTTGTCCTACATGTAGCCCGGCCATGCAGGTGGTGATGGTGGCGGCGATGGTGGGCAGACATATTTGCAACGGGCGTTGGGGTCGCCACTGCTTTTTCCTCTTCAAAGGTATAGATGGTACGGGTGATGGCCTTGCGTCTACTGACAGTGGCCTTAGTAGGCACGACACATTTTCCCTGAGACCAGGTGTGGACAGCGGCGTGAACGGCCTCGAGATCGAGATCTGTCCCAAACGAAGCCATGATGCCATTTCCTACCCCTGCTGGCAGGATGATACCAGCGTTACTGCAAAGTAGCAGAGCCGTCCACTGAGCCCCAATGTCTATATGGGCCTCTACCTGCCCAGCGGCCCCTACCGCGAGCGGCTAACGAGACTAGCAAACCAAGAAATCTTATGTTTACAGGTGTGTTCGCGCACGAACTACTGCCAGGACAAGCCCACTGTCGCGCTTAGCCCCTCTTGGCAGGCAACAGGATGTAACCCAATGCCAGTGAGCTGGACCCTGGCCGTGCTTAAGACGTGAACCCCTCTCGCACAATCGGTTTATTGCACTTTGCCCTGTATTGTGCCGGCATCCAAGTCCAGCCACAATGTTTCTTGCCCTTTTCTTACTACTTCGTCTCACCTGTTGCGTCTGGGCTCAGTACCCCCAGGACGTGGAACTTGACCTCGTCTTTCCCCATAATGACACCTACACTCCGCTTCGATACTTCCCTATAATCCTCGGCCTGCAAAATGCTGGCGCCGCCTGGCCTCAACGGTTCGGAATCAGATGGACCCTCTGGCGCTTCCTAGACTTCGGGGATCTTGAAGAAATGCAAAGCGACAAGTTTCCAGATCCCCTATCATACCACGAAGGCACCTACCCCTTTGAAGACATCGACGCCTCGCAACCAGGCACGGGAGTAACAGACGGTCCCGCACCCGTAGATCCATTTTTCTACTTCTACTTTCCCGGGCATATTATGAACTCGACTGCTGGGCATTGGAAGCTCACGTGGCAGTTTGAATTTTTCCAGAACTGCTCCTCGTCGTCTGAGTTTCCGGATAGGTTGTTGAATAAGCAGCCGATGAACGAGGTTGTTTTTCGGACGGAGGTTGGTGGGAAGGAAGTCAATTTGACGACGTTGCAGGAGCGGTGTCCGGGGTATCCGAGGACGTTTCGGATTGAGGGGTCGATGGAGAATGATGGCGTTTGTCCCATTTTTGGAGAAACGGATCCGGAGCCGGAGCCTTGTGCTTTGGAAGTTCCTGAGAGTTTGTGGGAGAATATTACGCGTGCTGCGGAGATTCGGACGGACTGTCAGCTGGATGGTCTTCAGTGTTCGGCTGGTGGGAGGGTGGGTAGTTTGTATCTTGCTCAGTGGGGTTGGATGTTGGCTGTTTCTCCGGCAGTAAGCTGGCTGTTGTAAAGGTCTCTAGAGTATCTCTTTTTATAGCATGCTTGGTTTTAGAGTGAATACCTGACGTTTTATCACTTCTAAGGTCAATGCGTCACGGTAGCAGATTATGAGTATGTGGAATTGGAGGATTGCACCATCATACATGGTTTAAAAGATCTTTAAATAATCTCCATAAGGCCATCGCTACATAGTCAATAGCATCTGGTACCTGTCAATAAAGCCTGCCAGCCATTCCTCTACGCTCGTGGTATCTGAACTCTCAACCTCCCGTAGGTACTTATCCACAGCATCTTCGTAATATTCATAAGGGAGCGAAATCTTCTAAAAAGCCCTCCGGTGCCCTCAAACTGTAGGTGAAAACGTAGGTGCTTGGCTCCGACTGAGAGTTACCATTCTCGTCCACAAGTTTTCGATATTGATCGTGCTCGACAGGGCTTGAACTGCCTCCGGTGCCTAGCCTCTCAGGATCAAAAACGCATTCTTCACACTCTATTATGCCTGGTGAGAGTTTGGAAGCAAACCAACCGACGTCCAAAGTTGAGTCATAACCATAACAGTTATCGCACAACATGAATAGAATTTTCGAGTGGCCTGATAAAAAGCGATATGGAATAATAATAATAATAATAATATTGCTA